>VXBB01016385.1:27824-84456 GCA_013399915.1 Illadopsis cleaveri | reverse complement strand
CAGGCACTGGCACAGCTGCCCAGGGAAGTCTGGAGTTCTCATCCCTGGAGGGATTTAACAGCCGTGTGGATGTGGCACTTGGGGACATGAGGCCCTGGTGGCCTTGGCAGTGCTGGGGAATGGTTGGACTCGATGACCTCAGAGTATTTTTCCAACCTTAATGATTCTGGGATTCTGTTCCAATGCTCTGTGCTCCTTGTCTCTAGATGCTGCCCTCACTCCTTTCCCCCAGTTTGGTTCTTTTGGATCCTCAGCTCCCAGCAGCTCCTAAATCCCATTAAACCTCAAACCAACATCTCCGAGCTGGGCAGGGCCAAAGTGAACCGGGACCATGTCCAGGACCAGCAAAAAGCCTGGAGGCCCTGCAGGAGCCAGGAAGGCCTCCCTGCTCCTCCACACAGGGGAATCCTCCAAGGACACAGCGAGTGCTTTAATCCATGGTTTCCAGCCCCCAGCACACCCTGTCTCTGCAGAGGGAAGGGCTCAGGGAGGGATCCCCTCTTTCCATGCAGGACAACGGCGGTGCTTCCACCTGACCCTCATCCCTCCTGGTGCTCCAGCTCTGCCATCTGCTCTCCATGGAATAAAGATCCTCCCTAGGGCAGCAAACCCTCAGGGGGTGGCAGGGGGGCTCCCAGTCCCATGCTGGGATGCAGGTGGCCCTGGATCCCCTCAGGAAGCAGCACATCCCCAGCTCAGGAGCTTCACCCCAGCTCACCCTGCTCCTCCTCGTGCTCGGAATGAAAGGCAGACATTCAGCAGGAACTGCTGTCGCTCTTCCCCAGGGAACAAAAGCTCCTCAAGAAAACAAACATGAAAGGCTGGCAGGAAAAAATTGACAACAAATTGCCAGGTTCCTCTGTCTCCTGTGCTGTGGATGAGGCAGCCCAGCCTCCACAGCATCCTCCTAAGCATTCCTGCATTCCCAGAGTGCTCTGGAGATTTCCTTGTGCTCGCCAGTGGCACAGAGAGACTATCCATGATTTGAATTTATCCCCCTCTCCATCCTGCAGCCGAGCCTTGCCCTGGCCTTGCTGGGTGCCAGCACCTCCAGGACCCTGTGCTGGAGCAGTGGATTTTGCCTGAGCAGAGTGTGAGCGGCCATCGCCACCCAACTCCAACCCCATCCCTCTCCCCGTGCCACAACACAAGTGTGGCACAGCAGGGCTGGCCCCAGGCACTGCAGTAACCCACATAACATTTTCCAACTCCTCCTCCTCCTTTTCCTCCTCCTTCCCCCCCTCGCTCCGGGAAGGCTCCACAAATGCAGCTGCTGCTTCCCGCTCTCCTCACGGTGCACTCGGGAACTCTGCAAGCACAGGCTCAAATCCCGGAGACACAAACCCCAGCAGCTCCTCATAAATGCCCTCTCCAGGAACACTCCAGGCCCGTATTTTACACCTCCATCCCCAAATCCAGGTGCTCCCCAAGCCGAGCCCTCCACACTTTGTTTGGGCTCGGGAGCAGCTCTGCCGGCCCGGGCTGGGTTTGGTTTGTAGGGCACAGGCACGCAGTGTTGCCATGGGAACAGGCAGCCTCACCGTAAGCTGCAGAGATTATTTTTGGAGCTGTGATGCAATTTAATCTATGGAAAATGGATCGGCAGCCATCGGCCATAAGCCTCCTCGGGCTTGTTTCTCAGCCCAGAGAACACAAACCTCAGTGCCTGGAGCAGCATCCCAAGGCAGAGCTCCCTTTCCACCCCCTTTTTCCATCTTGAAATCTTCCCTCAGATAAATGTTTGCCATTGCCTGCAATTTCTCCAGAGCTGGTGGGAAAACTGCTGGCTGGAGGCACAACACCAGAGCATCCCCATGCTCTGGGGACACACTGGGGATTTGCAGTGCAGCCCATGGGGATCCCAGGGACAGAGATGCCATGGGAGCCACTGCCATGCTGAGCTCCCACCCCAAAACCATCAGGGAGCAATCCCAGGGAGCTGCTGCTCACAGCTGGGCTGGCCCAGTGCTGCCCAGGGATGAGCAGAGCTGGGAAGAGCCTTTTCAGGGATAATCCAGGAGGAGCAGGAGAGATTGATGGGTTCAGTATTAGACCTTGTATTCCAAAATTCCCAAACTGCATCCAGAGTCTGGCTGTGATGTCTCCAGCTCAAAGCACCACAGCTCCTCAGCTCCACACCATGGCTGGGGCAGGCAGCTCATACCTGCTTATCTTCCTCTCCAAGCCCAGCACTGCTCTCCTCACCCTACATCCCTCACCTTCCTCCATCCCTCACCTTCCTTCTCCCTGTGAATGGAAAACTTTCCCTTCCCAAGTATCCTCATTTTCAGCAACAGTCCTGGCCCTTCCTACATCACCTTGAATCTCTCTCCAAGCCTGAGCTGCTTTCCTGCCACTCCATCGGAGCCTCCCAAAGGCAGGACTGCCCCTGTGCTGGAAATTAAACCCAGCTTTCTCCTGGAGGCAGCTGGAATGAGCTGATGGGGGGTTGGAAGTGCAGGATCGATAGTGCAGGAGTGAAGTCAAGCCAAGAGCAGAGATCCCTGAGTGCTGTCCACAGGGAAAGCTCTGACAGGATAGAAGGAACACTGATGACTTTAATTCAAACAGCATTCCTGGGTTGTCCCAAAGCCACCAGAGACCACAGCAGTGACAATCTCAGCAGGTGATTTTCCCATCAGCAGCAGGACCTGCACATCTGCCAGAAGAAGCTGAGCTTGGAAGCATCAGAGTCCCAACCCTGGCTGTGCCCAATCCCTGGAACAAGCTGCCTTCAGGTGCCTGGATGGTCCAACCACCAGCACAGCTTGGATTATGCCTCCATTCCCAGTTCCACCTCTTGTGCACTTTCTCCTGCTTTTTCCCACACTTGTCTGCAAGTTTTGGATCTAGAAGTATGGAAAGTATCCCACTGACTGGGAAAAGCCTTTTCTCCACCCACAGACAGAGTGGAGGATGTCCATGAGGATCAGCCAGCAGCAAATCCTGCAGCTATCCCAGGCAAAACTCCAAGCTCTTTCTCCTCCCAGTAAATCCACAGGAACCAACCCCACCTCCTTTCTAGATTCCCCGTTTATCCCAACACCAAGCCAGGGAATGATTCACAATCACCAGCCCTTCCTGTGTGATCTATCCAGATCTCAGGGATAGGCTGCTCACCCGTCACTCCTGGAGCAGAGCAATTTCCACCCTGGCTCTGGCAGACACAGCTGCTTTCATCACTTTTAATCGCTATGAATATTAAATGGAGCAGGGATCTATATTTAATAGCCTGGCCTGGCTGCCAGGGAGATGGATGAGGTTTATAGCAGCTGCAGATGCAGGAACAGGCGGAATTTTGGTGGTTAGAAAGAATTACACCGAGAATTAATCATCAAAATAGTAGGGAAAATAATCATTCATAAATCATTCCAAATCTGGGTGATCGCTCAGCAATTACCACCAACCTGGCAGGGCTGTTGCTTCTCCTTGCTAATGCAAAGGGAAAGATGAACAGGCAAATGGGAGCCTAAAAATAGGGAAAATTGGCTGCTCGTGACAAGCTGGGCCATATCCTGAAGCCACGTTCAGTGGGAGTAGGTGGGGAGGGCCCAGCTGGTGATGAGGCTCAACAGACCAAACCCAGAGCAAAGGCCACTCCTAGGGGTGCTCACCTGGAGACCAGAAGCTCCAGGGAAACCTCAGAGCCCCTTCCAGGGCCTAAAGGGGCTCCAGGAGAGCTGGAGAGGGACTGGAGACAAGGGCTGGAGGGACAGGACACAGGGAATGGCTTCCCACTGCCAGAGGGCAGGGCTGGATGGGAGATTGGGCAGGAATTGTTCCCTGGGAGGGTGGGCAGGCCCTGGCACAGGGGGCCCAGAGCAGCTGTGGCTGCCCCTGGCTCCCTGGCAGTGCCCAAGGCCAGGTTGGCCATTGGGGCTTGGAGCAGCCTGGGACAGTGGGAGGGGGCCCTGCCCATGGCAGGGGGGAAGGAGATGGGATTTAAGTCCATCCAGCCCAAACCTTTCCAAGATTCGATGAAAATAAGCAGGATACAAAAATTGGGAGTGGGAAAGCACAAAGCATCTCCATTCCCACCACTGCAGCATTCCCAGCCTGGCTATTGAACATTTTATTGCTGCAATTACAAAATGATGATGTTCCTGGTCAATAATCCTGAGCAGCACAGGCTGCACGTTGTCTGGACTGCAGTCATGCACTTCCCGGCAGAAATGGGATTTTCACAACACCCAAACACCTGAACAACTCCCATAAGTTGAAATTCAGGCTACAGAATCACACAGATTGAGTTTAAAACACACCAAAAGGCAGGGTTTAAACTACAAATAGGACAGAAACACTGAAGAACTGGAGATGAAATGCAGCAAGTGACCAATCCAAGACTCTACATGGAAGCAGTGAAGACCCAACCCAACAGACAGCCCTGGGAGCCACTGGTCATGGCTACTTCTAAATCCATACAAATTCCAATGGAACCTTTAAAAGTAAGCTAAAAGAGCAGATGAATTCAGAGTAATAGGAACAGAGAAGGCAAGTTTGAGACACGAGGTAATTTCTGTTAAGTCCTCACCAGCCCATGGCCAGTTTGGGATGCTGCACTCCCAGAGTGTCCCAGGAAGGGACACCGCTGATGGCACTGGGGCTGGGAAACACATCCCAAAGGGTCAGGGCCTGGAAGGACAGGGTGGAGCAGCAGTGGGAGAAGTCAACTGGAGACATTTTGACAATCCACAACGAACAACTCCAGATACTCAGGAAGGAAAGCTGGAAAACAGAACAGCTACAGAGGGGAGCTGTGACACACAGAGCCCTGAGGGTGGAGAGGGGTGTCCCTGTGCCCCTCAGTGCAGGAGAGACTTGGAGGGGCTGGAGCATGTCCAGGGCAGGGAACAGAGCTGGGGAAGGGGCTGGAGCAGCTGAGGGAGCTGGGAAAGGGGCTCAGCCTGGAGAGAAGGAGGCTCAGGGGGGACCTTGTGGCTCTGCACAACTCCCTGACAGGAGGGGACAGCCGGGGGGTCGGGCTCTGCTGCCAGGGAACAGGGACAGGAGGAGAGGGAACGGCCTCAGGCTGGGCCAGGGGAGACTCAGGGTGGATATTGGGAACATTTCTTCATGGGAAGGGTGGTCAGGATGGCACAGCTGCCCTGGACAGTGTTGGATCCCCATCCCTGCAGGGATTTAACAGCCATGCGGATGTGGCACTTGGGGACATGGTCAGTGGTGGCCTTGGCAGGGATGGGAGAACAGCTGGACTTGATGCTCTCAGGGGGCTTTTCCAACCTAAAAACTATTCTGTGATTCTATAAATACATCTCTCTCTATATATATATATGTGTGTGTGTGTGTATATATATGTGTGTATGTATGTATATGTATGTGGGCTGAAACACAGGCAGGCATCAGTGCTGCTTTCACAAGTCTTTCCCTTGGATTTCTCCACAACCTTTCCAAAACTCTTCTCAGGAGGAGCCAAGAGAGCTTTCCAAGATGCCACTTTGCAGGCTTTTGGAGGAAGTGGAGGATTGGTGGTTGTTTTTTTTGCCCTGCCTTTTGACTACAATACTCTGTTCCCTATGTCCAACAAGATAAGAAGTTGGGAAGCCCTATGGAAAAGTATGGATCCAGCCCTGAAATCTCCTGAACAGGAATCACAGAGACTGAGGGGCTGAGCTGGCAGGGAACACGAGAGGAGACAAAATGAACCCAGCTGATGCTTTTGTGGGAGCAGTGGAGAGTCACAGTTAGTCCTGCTGGACACGGCCAAATGTCCCTCCTGTCCCTTGCAGGCACTTGTGAATAGCAATGAGCAAAAACATGGAGGGGAAGGTGTGATTACAGGGAAATAACAGCTCATTAGCAGATAATTGGGGGCTCAGCAGCACAGCTCATTGCCAGGAAAGGAAATCAAAAAAGTTTAAAATAATGGCTTGATAAAAATAGAAACTTTTTCATTCTGCAGCTCGGAACAGCAGCGACACATGAAGTGCTGAACTCCAGGAGCAGTTTGGGTGCAGGGCTGGGGCAGGGACAGTGACTGCCCCTTGCCACACCTGGAAAATGCTTCCCTGCCAGGAATCCCTGCGGGAGAGGCCGGGACTGGCCCCACTGGCAGGAGGCAGGCACACAGCCTCAGTGCCTGCAGCATCACCTGCAGCTCCTCATTTCCTCTGCAAGCCCAGGAAGTGTCCAGGGATCCCAGCAGGCCCTGCCAGGGCCCAAAGGGGCTCCAGGAGAGCTGGAGAGGGACAGGACACAGGGAATGGCTTCCCACTGCCAGAGGGCAGGGATGGATGGGATATTGGGCAGGAATTGTTCCCTGGGAGGGTGGGCAGGCCCTGGCACAGGGTGCCCAGAGCAGCTGTCGCTGCCCCTGGATCCCTGGCAGTGCCCAAGGCCAGGTTGGACATTGGGGCTTGGAGCAGCCTGGGACAGCGGGAGGTGTCCCTGCCCATGGCAGGGGTGGCGCTGGATGAGCTTTAAGGTCCCTTCCACCCAACCCATTCCACGACTCTCAGAGCTATGCTGACTTTGCAGGAGGCCTCATCACTCCAAAACCCGCAGTCAGCCTGGATATCCAGTTACCCTCCCCACCAGCCCCTCCCAAAGCTGCCTGTGAAAGCATTTCTCATCCCTGAATAGATCCATATCAGCAGGACAGAGGCACAGACCTCAGTGTCCCTTTCTGAGCCTCTGAAAGATCCACATCCAGCTGCAACATCTCCCATTTGCCCTTCACCAAACCATTCCTGCTCTTATTTCTCTGTTCCCTCTGAATTCACAGCCCACACCTGATCCAAGACATCCCAGCAAGGAGGACTTGCCCTGCCTGCAGCTCCAGGACCATCTCCAAGGGAATACTTAGCCCATGGACACAAGTGGCATCATAAATAATTCAGTCACTCGTTCTTGTCCAAAGCACGTCAGAAAATGTACAAACCTTGTTAATTACTTGTTTCTGTTCATTTAGTCACAGAATCCTTCAGTATCCAGTGATTACTATGGATTTGCATCACTCCCCTACACTGAAATGGAGCAGCTGCTACAGTCTGGTGGCACCATGAGCTTGGGGACAAGAAGTCCCTAAGTCCCTGAAGGGGTGGCAGGACACCAGGCCAGGCACAAGCAGCTTTCTTAGCCAGGAACAATCCCAGAAAAGGGCAGAGATAACTAAAATTCAAATATTTTGGGGGAAATTTGGTTTTTTCAGAGCAGAAACTCACAGAAGCGAGCACTGCCACAGCTGGGGAGTGACACCCTGTTCTTCCACAGACCACAGCAAACCCCAGCACGCTGCTACCGAAACCATCGCAGGTCTTGGATGTCTCCTCCTGCATCACTCAACATCCATTTTTTATGATGCTTAAACATTTTCCAGCCCCAGGTCCATCTCCAATGTCAGCAGGGCGACGGGGGGGAGCTCACAGATGGGCTGACCTCTCCCCCTGACATCCATCAGGGAAGGAGACTCGGGAAGCTGTGGAGAGCTCCCAGGAGCTCCCATCCCTGAGGAGAACATCATCCTTGGTGTACCCAGGACCACTCCCAGGGGGTCACCACAGTGAATCTGGCCCAGGATTTTTTTATTTTATGTTTTTTACCAGGAGCTTCTTTTTTTTCTGGAAGTCTCCCATCAGCAGGGAACACACATCCTGCCCCAGGCTTCCTCCTGCTCACGGAAAGCAGTGGGAGATGTGCAAAGGACACTCCTACACTCCTGTCAGCTCTCTCCTTGCTCACTAACCCTGTGAACAAGAAGGAGATGACAAGGGCCCTCACTCCCAGGGAGGGGGAGCAGAGGGAGAGGGAGGCAGGGGAGGGACAGGGCTGTGATGGCGCTGTCCCTGTCGCATCCACGGCTGTGCAGGATAACACGGAGTCAGCAAAACCCAGCAGCACCAGGACAAGAGCTGGGACACGGGCAGCCCAACCCAAACTGCTGCTGTGCCACCCAGAGCAGCTCAGAGAGAGCACCTGAGCCTCCCTTCTCCCAAACCCAGCAGCTAGCGTGTCCCTTGCCTTGGAATCAGGGCTCAGCACATCCCTGCAGGCCCCAAGCTCAGTCCATCCCAGGCTTTGGAGAAGCATCCAGGCTGAGCTGCAGTGGGGACACAGAGATGGAGACACGTCCTGATGGGCACTGAACCCCTCCTGAGCTGCCAGGGCTCAGCTTACCCGGAGTAAGAAGATCCAGGGGTGTCAGTTATCCACCGTCCTCCAATTCCCAAAGGTCAGGACATGCCAAAGGCACAGCAGACACGTGCAGCACCGTGCTCTGCAGAGAGCCTCAGCCTCAGGGAGGATGGCAGTGGGGCAGCTGCAGCCCCAAAAAAGCATCCAGCTTACATCCCTTCTGCCTTTGGACTTCAACCCTGCTCCCTAAAAACCCACAGGGAAGGAAAGCCTCCAAGCCCATGAAGTCCCAGCTGTGGCTGATGNAGGGCTGGGACAGCCCAGGTGCCCTTGGCCTCTTGGCCACTTGGGTTCGTGTCCAGACACTGTCACCAGCACCTCCAAGGGCTTTTCCCACCTGTAGCTTTCCAGCCCCTCTGTCCCCAGGTCACCTCCCCTGCAAGGACAGGTGATTTTATAGGTGTCACAGGATAACAGAGCTGTCCCCAAGGCCAGGGCACTGTCACATGTCCCAGGTTAGAGCACAAGGTCACAGTTCCACTGCCTGTGGTGAGCCATGGACCATCCCACATGGGCCCCATGCCTGGCACCCACCTCCTTTACAGCCAGGACAACCCCGAGCCCCCTCCTGGGCAGGCCCAGTTCCTGCTGTGGGAGCACACACAAATCCAGGTTTGATCCCTGCAGGAAGCACCAGCACAGCAGCACTGGCTGCACTGACAGCTGCTCCAGCAGCAGGACACAGAGCAGGAAGGGCTGAGGCCAGGCCATGCTCTGCTCCCTGCACAGCAGGTCCTGTCAGAGATTTACTGCCAAAAGCTCCTCGGAACAACCAATCCATCCCTGGAATCTCTCAGCAGCTTGGCACAGAGAGGGAGAAGGACACTCCATGCTGCACAGTATCCCCAGGAAGTGCTGTGCTGGCTGTCAGTGCAGACATCAGGAAAAAAAGGGAAAAGAAAGAAAGAAATCCACTCCTGCTGCAGCCACGGCCTCTATTTGCAAAACTGTTTGATGGAGCTGGGAGTTCATCTCCCTTCCAATTCTGTAAGAGCGTTCCTGGTGTCTAATTAACACCATCAGGCTGTCAAGATGGCCACTTCCTCCCTAATTACTGTGCTTTGTAATTAAGATACAGCTAATAAACTCCTGTTATTAGTGATTGCTGCTGATCAGCTCCTGGTGCAGAGCAGCTCCTGCCTTGTGCCTGCACCAGGAGCTTCCAGGCAGTGCATCCGTGTCACAGAATCCCAGGATTACTGGGGTTGGAAAAGCCCTTTAAGGTCATCCAGTCCAACCATTAATCTCCAACACCTCCAGGCCCAACCCTACACCGTGTCCCTGAACCATTTCCATGGCACCTGCGCATCCTTGGGATGCATCCTCTCCCAGGCAAGCCACATGTGCTTGTGGGCAGGAATCCACCTTCACAATTGCTAAAAATGAAAGGGAACAGGGCAGAGAGGGCATCATTTGGAAAGAAAATGAACATTCCCTGCCCTCAGCACACGATCTGCTGCTTTGCTGGGTGTTGAGGGCTCCCTGCTGTGAAGGATGGGCTTGGCCAGCTCCAGGCACTGTGACATTCCCTGATGGCCCCACGGACACTCGCTGCCCTACGAGCTCATCCCAGTGAGAATCATGGAATAGAATCATGGAATAACCTGAGCTGACCCACAAGGACCATCCAGTGCCACCCCTGTCCCTGCCCAGACACCCCAACAATCCCATCCTGGGCATCCCTGACAGCGCTGTCCAAAGGCTCCTGGAGCTCTGGCAGTGCCCAGCACCCTCAGGGGGAAGAACTTTTCCCTGATCACCAGCCTGAATCCCCCCCTGGCACAGTCCAGTGCACACAGAGACCTCCACATCCACCTCCCTCAACCCTGGGGGTCAAGGGCAGTCACGGGGGGAGGATTTCTTTTCCTTCCCTTCTGACCTGGACATCCCAGCTCACAATGAGCTCCCTCTTCTTGAAATGAAAGGATTCCACAAGATGAAACATCTCCAAACATCTCCATGGACATTCCTACATTGTTATTTCACCTGGAAAAACCATCCACAGCAAAGGAAACCAGGCAGGGCCCCATGTCAATGCACCCTGTGTGACCCATGACTCAGCTATGGAGCATCCAGGCTTTATTTTAAACGAAGTGAATCCACCAGCCCTGATTAGAGATTTTAAGTGCTTTTCACAAATAAATCCAGCAGCCACAACTGGTGAAGCTGTAACAAAACACCTCCAGTTCCCCAGCAGCTCCAGCCAGGCACAGCTTCACCCCAAACTCCAGACTCTTAAGCCAGGAGCAGAACAACCAGGATGTAACTGATGGATTCAGCACCTCCTCATGCCACAAGACTCAGGAAAGTGCCCCCCCATCTAAAGAAATTTCTAAATAAATCTGGAGAAAGGCTGAACATATCTGCTCTGGGAGCAGGATACAGCCTGTCCACCATCAACGCTCCAGCAGCCACATGTCCTTGGTCCTCCTGGAAATTTAATCCAGTTGATTCCTGAGCAGACTTTAAACACTAATTTAAATGGTTCCTAGCTGGGCCATAAATAAATACACTCTGCATGTCTGTAGAGAGACAAATGCATTTTTCCATCTATTTTGTGGTCTCCTCTGTGTGCAGAAGCTGTGGGCCAGGTGCAGCCCAGGATGTGACATTCCTTTGAGGATAAACATCCATGTCAGCACCAAATATTAATGACAGACTGCATTTGGGCACAGTAAGAAACCCAGCACCAAACACACAGAATGGAGCTGGAGAGGCAAAATCCTGATGGACATGCCCTCTGAAGGCAGGAACAGCACTGCTTCTACTGGCAAGAGCTTTGAGATCCTCAACATTAACTAATGATAAGCTAATTATCTGTTAGCTACCCACGACCTTTGTGTGCACACCAAGTGAAGTGTCTGCCTTCCTCTTTCTCTAAAGACTTCAGCACCTCAGTCCTTCCTCCTTCATTTGGCCATGAACCCAAAACTCAAGATCCCATCGGCTCTGACTGAACCAGATCAGCCCCTTAACACACAAACACAGAACAAACATCTCCTTAAATCCTTCTTCACCTTCCTTTGTTTCTGTTCAATCAAAAGACCAATTTGTGCCATCCCCATCCCTGGCAGTGTCCAAGGCCAGGTTGGACATTGGGGCTTGGAGCAGCCTGGGACAGTGGGAGTTGTCCCTGCCCATGGCAAGGGAGTGACACTGGAGAAGCTTTAAGGACCCTTCTAACCCAGTCCTTCTGAAATATTGAATCATTCAACCCAAAGATTCAATAATTGGTTTTATCTTACAAGCACAAAAGGAACTCCTAAAGCCACCCAAAGCCTCCAGGCTGAGCTCTTCTGTTCCCAAGGAATCTCCTGCTGAGCAGAGCCAGGCCCAGCTTTTCCCTGGGCTGCTCATTAAAAGTCATCAGCATTTTAAACATACTTCAGACAGCTTCTTTTGGGTAGATAAGTGGATTTAAGGACAAAATTTTGGTAGGAAAAAAAAAATCACAGCATGAGGATTTCCAAATGAAAAGCAAAGCCTCCTTGGGATATATTTTCCCATCCAAAATATTGAATTTCCATTGGGGAATGTGTTTACCAGAGCGACACACTTTGCACATCACAGTTTTTACAGTAAATTGGTTTTAAAAGCCAACATTTTCCCAGCTTTGGGGTTCAGTTTGCTGTTAAAACATGACAAATATTTGTCTGTCATGTCCCAGGGACAAAGCCTCCGGGTTTGTCAAATTTGTTCCACATGTGTGAAATGGATGTTCCCCCACCAGACAGGGAAAATTTTTCCATGTCACTGCAAAGCTTTCCCAAAATACCACCATAAAATGGGGGAAAAACACTTTTGGGGGCAGAAAAAGACCAGGGCAGCCATGGAAATACCCCAGTCTCACCTCAGACACCCTTGGAAACATCTCCCCAGGTTCTTCCCTGCAGTTCCCAAGCCCAGTCCCCATTTCTCCAGTGCTCACCACTCACCTTCCCCCGAATTTTCACACAAGGCTGGTTTCAGCTTTTGATGAGAATAATTCTGGTTTGGGGCATTTTATTCTCCACTGAAGGCTCGTTATGTAAAGCTCTGTGCAGAACTCCTGGAACACGCATGTCCTTACGTCACCCAGCTGGAAAAACAGCTCGACAAGGAAAGCAAAGGGAAGGGGACAATCTGGATTTGATAAAAAAGATTTTTTTTTTTTTGGTCATCTGAAGCCAGCTGTAAATCCTCAATTGCTTGAATTTTGATTTGACCTATTTGCATTCCTCCTTTCCCCGCCCTTTTCTGGGGGAAGGAAATTGCATTTAGATAAAATAATTTATTGTGAAGTGACACTTGAGAGCAGGATGGGGCCACAGGAGGGAGCGGAGTGACACAGGACCATGGGATCATGGAATGGGTTGGGTGGGAAGGGACATTAGAGCCCATCCATTCCCACTCCCTGCCACAGGCAGGGACACCTCCCACTGTCCCAGGCTGCTCCAAGCCCCAATGTCCAACCTGGCCTTGGGCACTGCCAGGGATCCAGGGGCAGCCACAGCTGCTCTGGGCACCCTGTGCCAGGGCCTGCCCCCCCTGCCAGGGGACAATTCCTGCCCAATATCCCATCCAGCCCTGCCTGTGGCAGTGGGAAGCCATTCCTCCTTGTCCTGCCATTATCCCAAACTACATCAAAGAAGCAGCTTTTGGATTTGACCATCACAAGGGCAGGTGTGAATCACCAGGTGCTCCCAGGTCCCTGCAGGCAGACCCTTGGAACACAGCAGGGATAGAAATAAAACACGGGATGTGATGAGCTGCCAGTGCTCAGGATCAGGGGAGCTGTCTCTGGTCTGCAAGAAAAGCAAAGAACATCCTGCAAATCCTCATTTCTCACCATCAACCCTCACTGGGAGATGCAGGATTTTGCTCAGCCCCTCCACTGATGAATGATGGAATGGGTTGGCTTGGGAATGACCTTAAAGCTCATCCAGTCCCACCCCCTGCAATGAGGAGGGACATCTTCCATTATCCCAGGGTGCTCCAAGCCCTGTCCAACCTGGCCTGGAACACTTCCATGAATTGTTGTGCTGCCATGAAGCAACACAGAAGTTGAACTGAAAGGTAGGACCCACCCCCAGCCTTTTCCTGCTTCATCCCACTCAGGAAAAAACACCAAAATGGGGATTTCTGCTCCAAATCAGTGCAGATTTGGGCAGGGCATCCTTTATCCCATAAAGGACAGTGCTCCTGCACACCCTGCACTGAGCTCTACTGGAAAGCACCTGGAATAACACAGAGGGCAGTAAGGGATGGGACATCTTAGTGCACACCTCAAATCACAGCTCAGTGTTCCTGAAGAACATCTCTGCCTCTCACCACGGCGTGGGCAGGGAGCAGCACAAGACCGACACAGCAATGCTCTCATTCCACCTCAACTCCAAAGGAATTTGGCTTAGAACTAAAAAAATACATCCTGACACCAACACAGGGACTGATTCACCCGTGACAAACAGACCAATACCCTGTGCAATTAAAGGTGCCCAAAAAGAACAAATTATCAGCAAATTGAAGGGGGTTTTGTATTAAAACTCAGTCAATCTGGATTTTTTAAACATCTGATAAAGCAGGAGCCCCACACTTCGTCCTTCTCCAACCAAACCCAGCAGGGCTGTAGCACATGATGCCTGCAGGGGAAATTCCACACGTGCATTCCTAATACTCCTCGGCTGTGGGGTCAGACACCCCCTCCCCACCCCGGGCAGACACCGCAGTAGAGCAGCCCCTCCATCGCTCCCCAGCACAGCAGGGAAGCCCCAGGGATCCATCCAGAACGTCGGGAAGGCCACTAACCCTTGTGGAATTTATTCAGACAGCCGGCGTTGCAGAAGGAGCGGAGGGATCCCGTCTCCCAGCAGCCCCTACCCTTCATCCCCACCGCGGGATCGCTCTGGCCGAGGCTGCCTCCTACATGGCTGAGAGCTTTAGGATGGAGGAAAACCCACAGGAATGAAGAGAGCACGGCCAAGGGAAATGTCCTTATTCCAGTGCCACACTTCCCATCAGCCATTCCCGGCACATGCCGGGTAGCAGGGCACTACGGCTCCATCATCAAACCAGCCTCGTACCAGCATGCACCACGGAGCAGCCCTTAACTCCATCCCTGCCGGGAAACAGCCTCATCCTGCCAAAAAAACGGGATAGGGAACGCCACCGGCAGCCCCAGCCCGGGGAGGTGCGGCTGGGGCCGGCCCAGGAGCGGTGCTGTTGGATACCCAGCCCCAAACCCAGAGGGAGGCTGGTTTTTTGGGGAGGGGGAGATTTGGAAGCTTGTCCCTTTAAATGCTGCTGGAGGTTATTTTTAGGACATTGGCTTAAAATAAAGATCAGAATTCCTTTCTTTTTTATCAGAAAGTCCATTATCCATTTTAGTCGCTTGGCCACATTTCACATCCCAACAGCTCCGTAACAAACCCTGGAGGCTCCTGCAGCCCTGTCCTCCCTGAGATCCATTTTCTCGCCCCTCCATTCCGAAACCATTGGATTTTCCCAGCTTTAATTTTCCCAGTCTCGAGGGAATGAGTAATTCCTGAGGAAAAATGCAGCATAAATCCCAGTTCAGAGCCCAGCAGCTGCAGCCGGGATCTGCTGCATGTGTGCAGCGGGATCCAGAGCATGGAGCGAGAATTGGGAATCTCCAGGACCCACATGGATTAATAGTTTGCATTTGATCATTTTTTTCCCATTCCAGCTGGATTACAAGGACTTTACAGCAAGAAGGAAACATTTCTATTCCAGCTTTTAAGTTGGAACCACTTTCTGTGGACACATTTAAATACAGAGGCAGGGACTGTACAAGAATTCCGGGTGGAAAAAGGAGAAATTCAGCCAGATCACACTATTTTTACTCTGTGAATTCAAGCCAGGGAAATTAATGCTAGCAGTGCACATACACACAAAGATTTTATTAAATTATTGGCACATTTATTGATGGTTTGGGTAAGAATCAGCAGTTCTGAAGGGGAAAATCACCACCACAAGAGATTGGACTTTTAATTGGAGAGGAGAGGGAGGTGTTGATGAGATTTAGCCCAAAACAAGCATTTCCAGCTCTGGTATCAGATCCAAGGACCAGTTGGAGGCAGGATCTGGGTTTTGACACTAAGACCAGAGTTAATACCTATACAGGGCCATACATACACAGACATACACACACATTTATATTCTGTATTATATCCTCATTCCCAACCCCTGATCAGCATGCATGGAGGAAACACAACTCCCCTGCTGCTGCAGGAAATCAAGGCAGGATCATGGAAAGAAACCTAAGATCCTCTCCATAAGGACCACATTCCCAAACTGCCACAGCTCCACATCTTTCCTGCCCCCAGCCTCTTCCTGCCAGTATTAAAGTCACACCCCCAGTCACTCATCTGAACATTTGGAAACCAGTCCTCAAGCTCCCTGTTTATCAACAGATTGCAGGTTTATCCCTGGATTTAGCTCGTTCTGCTGCAAATCAAGGGTTACCTGGGTCCCAGGAAGAGCAGAAGGTGCCTGGGAAAGGCTCCCTGCCCTGCTGCTCTGTGTCAGGAGGTTCATTCCAAGGGAAATGCTGCAATCATGATGTTACTTCTTGCTGAGCAACTGAAACTCAGGAGGTGACTCAGATGGGAACAGGAGTGAGGCTGTGGAACACCCAGGGCTGGATGAGGGGCCAGGGAAAGGCCGGGATACACACAGTGAATGAGGGGAACCAGGAGGAGAGCATCCATCTCCTCATGGCACCCCCAGACCATGGATCTCCCAGAACACCACAACATTCACCTTCCAGAAACTGTATCAAATTTAAAAAGCCATTTAAAAATGCAACTTCTACCTTCCAAATATTTCGCATGGAAGAAAACAAGGCGGGTAAGTCAGAGGATGGCTGCAGTCTGAGTTTAGTCTGACTACTTTTCCAAGTCTGATGAAACTCCAAAACAAACTGGAGAACTTCAAGAATTCTGTTTTCCCATTCCCAAGCGTTCCCAACAACACTCCTAGCTGCAGTCACTGCACTCTTCAGCCTGACATCTCCTTTCTCATTATCCAGGTAATCTTGAAAGCATCCATAATCCCTAATTTTCTAATATCTTTACAGCTCTGCCACATCCACCTCCCAAACCAACTGATAAAAACCAGGTGACTGTTACAAAGCCCTGCCAGGATTAGTGGGATCAAACCACCTCAAACTCCAGCTCATCCATTAAAATCGATTGGAAATGCTTTATTTGGAGCAGTTACAGTAACTTCTCCCTGGTTCAGAGGTTCCTTGCACCGGGCAGAATCATGGAATGGGTTGAGTGGGATGGGACCTTAAATCCCATCTCGTTCCAGCCCCATAGGGTTGCTCTGAGCCCCGTCCAGCCTGAGCTGGGGCAGGCTGGGAGGAAGAGCCACCCCACACAAAGACCCTCTGGAGACCCCTCACATATGGGAACACCCATCACTTTATCCATTTATAACCAATTCAAGTGTCTGACCAACTCCAGGAGCTCCCCTAAACACTTCCAAACCCACTGCACACCCGAAAGGAGCCCGGCCCCACACGCTGCTCCCAGAGGGCTCAGCCCCCCTCCTGTCCCCCCAGGCTGCATTTAGGGAATTACATACTGCGTTTCCCACAGCATCTCTTCCTCATCCAGCGCTCCGGAGGGGAGGCAGGGATGGGGGCTGTGGGATCAGCCCCGGACGGCTCCGGCCCCGGGCTAGCCTTCCCCCGGGCCGCTCTCCGCAGGCTCCATATCCTCATTGCTTCCCTTCCCTTCCCCTCTCCGCAGCTCTCATTCCCCGTGCTTAGGGCTGGGAGTGCCTCCTCCTCCTTCTCTTCCTCTCCCTCCTCTCCTCCCTCTCCTGCACCTCACTCACAGCAGCTGCGCTGCCCCAGCACATGGAAAACGGGCTCAGGAAAACCAGGAACTTGGGAAACTTCACCTTTTACAAGTTCCCAGTGGAGAAGCCGAAAATCAGCCCCTTTTTAGGGTTTCTTCTGGAACACATCAGGGGAGAGCTACACATCAAGGGAGACAGACATTTCTTGCCCAATTTCAAGTCCTTGCTTCAAATCTTATGGTGATAAAATATAACACCTAAAAATAATTCTGGGGACTCGTGCCTGCACTGAAACACCTTATAATACACTAAATATATTAAATATAGTTATTTACTGTATATAATCTAATATTGCCTTGAAATACTCTTTCCAGAAATGCCCCAAAATAAAACAGCTGCCCCGATTTCAGGTGTTCCTGCTTTAGGATTATTGTGTTTTGTAGGCAGAGTTATTCCCAACCCTCAAATTATCTCCCTGCTCTAACTGCAGGGATTGTCTCTGCCCCCTGCAGACACAAAGGAGAAGTGGCCACTTCCCTCTGCAAAAACCTTCATCATTGTATTGGAAAACACTCAACACACCTTCATCCTCTGCTGCTTTTGGAGCTTTTAATAAAATTTGATTCTTTTAAGTGTTTCCTAGAGGAGTAGGTGTCCCTCAACTCCCCAGATTCTTTCTGTCTGTCTAAAGCATGATGCCCAAAACCATCCCACATAAATTCACAAACACAGGAGTGAAGTGAGCGTGTCTTAAATATCACAGAACCATAGAATGGGTTGGGTTTGGAAGGGATTTTAAAGCTCATCCCACTGCCCCAGGCTGCTCCGAGCCCTGTTCAGCCTGGCCTTGGATACTTCCAGGGATCCAGGGGAATCCACAAACTCCTGAGCAATCTGTGCCAGGGCCTCTTCTCCAACCCTTCCTGGTCCTCTCCCCCCTCACAGCAAAAGCCAGTCTCCCCATGCCTACATTGTCAGGAAACTTTTAGGGCTTCCAAAAGGAAACACATTCAGCACTTTAAACCTTCCCCAGGCAAGGAGATAACACTGGATCTTCTCTCTTGCTCTGTGTGAATCAAAGAAAGAATTATTTACATAGTAAAAAGTAAAGAAAAAAACCTACCAGTTGTACTGGGGGGGATTTTCTTTCCTGACTGAGAAGAACTGCAGCACCTGGGTATCACCAGGAAACACCACAGCAGGTCCTGAGAAGTTTGAGCCCCATCTCCAGGCTGCAAATCTCAACCCAGGCATGGGTTGAGACCACCATGGTCCAAGGCCAACCACAAAGGCTGTCTCCAGAGGAACAGCTCCCTGAAGGCTCTTCAACAGCTTTGCCCAACAACTGGCTTTTTTTTAAGAGTTTGCTCCTGACTCCATTTATTTTATTCCTCTCTGCTGCTGGACTGCAAGAAACTCCCACCTGCCCCACCCTTGTGACATTGAATCCCATGGTGGGGTTGTGTTCTATGGAAATCTTGGATTCTTCAGCTACACAATTCACCCTTCAGAGAGAAATCAGTGGAATGACCAAAATATCCTTGTTTTAGTGTAAATAGGCTGTTGGAAAAGCTCACACGTGAGTTTTCCATCACACTCCAACAGTTCTGCTCCCAGACTGCTGGAGAAACTTGGTTCATCCAGGAGCTCCATCCTGCAGCCAGGGGCTGGAGAGCAGAGGCAGAACCTGGGGGGAATTTGAGGCTTTTTTTACTCCTCTCCTTGTTTAAAGCCAGACATTCACCCTCTAGCATGTGTCTTCTGCACTGCTTACTGACAAGATGCCAAGGAGGGAAAGGGAGCAGGAAAATGCTCCTCTGGGTCAGGCTCCCCAGGGCAGAGAGGGAAGGGAGGGGCCACTTGAGCTGCCTTCAAAGGACAAAGCCACAGAGGGAGGGAGAGAAGTGGCTTAGCTGGGAATTCCAGAGCCAGTCACACAGACAGAGATCCACAGAGTCCATCATCTCCTGCAGTCTGCAGGAATTACATCCAGGCAGGAGCCTTCTTCCAACTCTCCCCAAGTATCATCCAGGTGAGTGAGTGCCCTGGGATGGCAGCAGTGCCTGCTGCACCTCGCTCTCCGTGGGAATGAGCTGTACTCCTCCAGCAGAGAATCCTGCCAGGAACAAGCACACCCTGCACCATTTCTGGGAAGAGGGAACAGTCTGCCTGTGCTCACAGGCTGGCTGCAGGTCACAGCTCTGAACCTGGCAGCACTGGGGGCACCAACCTCCTCACCACCACACAATCCCAGGATCTCTGAGGCTGGAAAAGCCCTCCCAGGCTGTGCCCAATGCCCACCTTGTCACCAGCCCAGAGCACTGAGTGCCACCTCCAGCTGCTCCTTGGACATTCCAGGGACAGGGACCCCAAACCTCCCTGGGCAGACCCTTCCAGTGTTTAACAACACTTTCAATGAAGGAAATTTTTCCTGGTGTCCAGCCTGAACTTCCTCTTTATAAACCAACCTCCATGGCCGGAAAACCCCCACCTGCAGGACTCAGAACCCTGTTTAAAAAGGATTAACAGCTTTTGTACCCCTCCATCCTCACCCAAGTCACTGTCAGCACCTTACACCATCAGATCCTTCTTGCTGCTGCTGTCTGTATCCAAGGGCTCAGCCCTTCCTCCCTCCATGCTGTCAGGAGCTGAGGGATAACCCACTGTGCCACTGTCCCCACTGTGCTCCTAAATCAAACACCCACACACCCCTCAGTGAGGCTCTGGCAGCAGTTTAAGCTCCTACCTGCACATTTCAGGGAGAACCCCAAACTGGGTGTTTATCATCTTGTCATACTTTCAGTCCTCTTTGTTTTCCCTTCCCTTGCCCAGCTTTAACTGTAAATGAATATTTGAGTTCCTCGTGAATGAGTTACTGCCAGAGGGAGTGCTGCTCCCTGAGGAAACTCATTTTAAATTGGAAACACTCCTTAGAGCTAAATTTTTAGTTGAAGCTACAAATCTAATAACTGAGGTCAAATCTCCCTGGTTATCCATCTCCAGGAGCAGCATCCCTGCCAAGACAATGTTATTAGAGCACCACAAGAAGTCACTTTCCATGGGAAAAGGCAGGCTCTGGTGCTGCATCCATCCTTGCAGAAGTGGCTCTGCACTCCACGCTGGGTTTGTGTTTCAGCTCCAGCACGGCCTCCTGGGGGAAGCTGGAGCTGGATCCCTGCTCACACTTGTCCCAGGACAGGGCTCCTGCAGGAGAGGCTGCTGAGCCCACCCAGGGCACCAAACGTCCTCAGCTCAGCAGGGCCAAGACCCCCCTCCCAGCAGAAGCAGCATTCCATGAATCCCATCCCACCTCTCACCAATGGAGCCAATGGAGGAGGTTCCAAGTTATTACACAAGAGAGACTTTCCTCAAATAAAATAAAAAGCTGAGCAGAATAAAAGTGGCATTATATCCTCTGCAAGTTGATCTTCACTCTCTGGAGTGACGATTGTAGCTTAAAAACTCCTAAAACTCCATAAGAATTCTAAATTTCCCAGGTGGATCGGGGGAAATACCCCAAAGGAGCCTCTGCAGGCGTCAGATTCCAGCACTGGGAGGAGCCGAGGCTCTGCAGGAGCACAGGCACCACAAGGTGCCAGCACAGCCCAGCTGGATCAGCCACTTCCAGCCCAGAGTGTCGGTGCAGGGGGAATTTGGGGGTCCCCACATGCTGTGAGCAGCCTGAGGGCTCTGTCTGGGGCTGGGAAAGGGGCTGGAATGCTGGGAGAGGAGGAGCAGCTCTTCCCCACGGAAAAGCTGACTCTCCTGCCCCACTGGAGTGTCCAAGCAAGATCTGGCTGGCAAATCCCTCTTTTCCAAGACATCCATTAAAGGCCAGTTACAAAGTGAAGCACAGGCAGCAAATCATCTCGGCGCCTCCAAGGCCGGGCTGTCGGCAGGGACAGGGCTTAGGCAAGAGCTGGGAAACCTCCCAGCACACGGAGCTCCACGGGCAGCCAGGAATCCATGGAAGCAGCGAGCCAGGAGAGGGCAACCTGCTCCTGCTGCATCGCCTGCGATGGAAGCAGGGAGCAAACGACACGGCTGGAGAGTGCCCAGCAGGAAAGGCCCTCGGGNCTTGGGGACATGGGTCAGTGGTGGCCGTGGCAGTGCTGGGGAATGGAGGGATTTGGGTGATCTTTGAGGGCTTTCCAAAGCTAAACAATTCTATGATTCTGTGAGTGCAGTATGCTCAGCTATCCCATGCACCTTGTCCAGAGGGATGTCAGAAATCCCACGGGGATGGAAGCCACACATGGCTCTGCAGGTGCTCTGTTCCCTCAAGCCATGAGTGCCAGCATTTCCCGGATATCAGAGTAACAAATGAACATCCAACTCAAATTCCTTCATGTGCAGGGAGAGCCCTGAGGGACCCCCCGGCCCTGCCAGGGTTGCACAGAGCTGTTGTATCCCACCACCCATCCAAATCCCAATTTCCCTTCTGTGGCCAGGAGCAGGAGCTGTTGGGCTTCATTAGACACAAACACCACAAGGTTTCCTGCCAGTCCCTCATTCCTCAGTGTCCAACAGCTCTGCCACCTCCCCCTCTGCCCCAGCCCAGCCCTCCAGAGATGCCTTCAGACCCACTGAAGGATCAGTTTTCACTCAGTGAGTCACTTCTAATTAGCAAGGACTGTTATTGTTTCCAGAGTTCAAATTTGATTTATCTCCAACAGCCTTTTTCTGTGCCAGGTAAAGAAAAAATCCCGTGGGAATTCTGAATGACTGACAATAACAGCGAGATACTGAACTGATTCCCTGAGCTGGGAATCTCCCCCTTGGTGCTCCCAATTGTATGAAAATCCCTGTTGTGTTGCTGAACGTGGCATTAAAACCTACTTACAGGTGAAACTTGCCTTAAAAATCAGTAACCAGAGTCTGTTCCCAGCACTGAGAGAGATTTCAGGGCAAAAGAGCCAGAGTGAGCCAGGACTTTGTCCCCTTCCTGCAGCCCCAGCTCCATGAGGACACCACACCCCTCACCACACAGGGAACCCCCCTGGGCTGGAATTGCTCATCCCATGGGCAGGGACACCTTCCACTATCCCAGGGTGCTCCAACCTGGCCTTGGACACTGCCAGGGATCCAGGGGCAGCCACAGCTGCTCTGGGCACCCTGTGCCAGGGTCTCTCCACTCTCCTAGGGAAAAATTCCTTCCCAATATCCCATCCATCCCTGCCCTCTGGCAGTGGGAAGCCATTCCCTGTGTCCTTGTCCCTCTCCATCTTTCTTGTAGGCTGCCTTCAGGTACTCTCACCCTTTGGTTCTCCCAGTGGATCAAGTTTCGCTTTATCTGTGTGTTCAGTCCCCTTTCATGTGTTGTTTTTCCAGAAACTTGTGAATCTTAGTTTGGGAATAAGGCTTTCCAGCATATAAATACAATGCATGCTCCCATTTTAGACAGCACTAGATGTGCTTGAAAGTTTTGCTATTATTTTTAGCACAAATATTTTTGAAAGCCTTCCCAAGCTAAACCTGGTATGTCACTGGTACTCAGGGAAAACACTTTTTTTTTGCCTGTTGTGAAAAATAACAAGTTTGTAGTATATAAAAGTGTTTTCTTGCTCAAACACCAAAGCCTTGTCACCAAGGGTGAGTCTCTCCTGGTTCCCTGCCAGGCAAGCACTGTGTATTCCCTGGGATCTTAAAAATCCCCCTTCCTGCGTGGGTGCAGAAGTGGGAAGGATGATCCTTGTTGTTCCTTCCCTGCTGCACTCACTAATATTGACTGGGTTTGTCATTTTGGGAACTTTTCACTTGAGTTGGGATGAACTCAGCACAGATGGTCCCTTCTTGCTGGGCTCCAGGAAACCTCTGGGAATGGGAATGGGAAAGCTCTGCCCGCTTGGGATAAAGGTGTCCCTGCCTATGGCAGGATGGAACAAGACAAGCTTTAAGGTCCTTTCAACCCAAATCATCCCATGATTCTGTGACCCTGCAAAGGCTGTTCCAGCCCCTTTGGCTGTCAGTCACAAAGTGCCACTTGCAATTCCCCAAGGGAAGCAATTAGCCCTGAGTTCAGGTGAAATGTGGGCACAGCTGCCCAGAGGTCATTGGTTTGGGTTTTGCAGCCTTGCCAAGAGACCTTGGGACGTTCTTTTGTCAAAAAGATGTGTGGAAGGGAGGAGATCATGTGGAAGCAACAAAAAAAGAGGCACTGAGAATGAGAGAAAGCAAACACTGACTTATAAACAGCTGGAAAACATGGAATGATGGAAATCCCCTTACTCAGGACACACACTCAGTGTTTGTCCAGGGCATGGGGGGGAAAGGGCCATAAATAATGAACTGAGGGGAAAAAACAGATTTAATGAAACACAGGAGATGAGCATGGGAGAAACACAAACCAGTAACACAATCCACAGCATTTTTGGAAATAAGGACGGATTTGTGGTACCTATAAACCTGGCACAGCAGAGACCATTCTGCCCTGGTATTTATCACTTTATCAATTTATAACTAGTTTTTCCCTGCTATTTATCAATTCCAGGAGTAGCACAATCCTCACCATAGGAATTTATCCCTCTCCCTCCCATTTTTGCTGGAGAAGAATCTGCTCTCCAACTTGCCATGGAGTGAACTGAACCTTATGTGTACAATAGGATACTTTAGCCCCTGGGTTTTGCCCACCATCCCAGCTCCCACAGGCACCAGGCAGGACTGAGCAAGGACACAGAAGGATTTCTCTTCCCAGTGTTCCTGCACCAAACTCCTTCTGCATCAGATCAGCCAAAAAAGGGCCTTTTCCTTCACCACAGCTGTCCCAGGTCATCCTGGTGAAGAAAGAAGGGGCCTGGTGTGGCAGCAGAGTTCAGAGAATCGTGGGATCACTGAGGCTGGAAAAGCCCTCTGAGATCATGGAGTCCAACTGTTCCCCAGCACTGCCAAGGCCACCCACGTACCCAAGTGCCACATTCACATGGCTGTCAAATCCCCCCAGGAATGGGGACTCCACCATCTGGGCAGCCTGTTCCAAAGCCTGGCCACCCTTTTCATGAAGGAATTCTCCCCAGTATCCAACGTACACCTCCCCCAGAATCCTCGTGCTGCACATCCCACCCGCTCCTCCGGCAGGAGCGTTTTCCCGAGCTCCGGCGTGGGCACGGAGCCTCCTGCCCACCCCTGCTCTGCTGCTGCTGCGCCAGCCCTTCCCAGAGCCTCACCCCCACCACTCCTCTGCTCTGTCACGTTCCTGGGTTTATTTCCAGGGCGTTATTGCTGCAGCCTCACCTGGAATGCTGAAAACACAGGAGCCCAAAAAGCTCCACGGGGAAACTGCCACAGGGCCTGGCTCGCCACACACAGCTGAACACCAACCATGCTGAGGGATTTTGGGAGCCCTAAAACATTCCAAGAACCTGCCAAGAGGGTGAAAGTACAGGGTGACTGCCCAGAGAATGGAGCACCAGGATTCCCTGGGCAGTGGCACAAGGCAGGGGAGGCAGGGGGGGATGTGCCTCTGGGCAGGGGTAAGAGCAGAACTGGACAGCAGCAGGAGCTGTGACATCAATTCCCATCCCACTCCTGAATCCAAGAGTGGTTTGGGTGGGAAGGGACCTTAAAGATCATCCAGTTCTCCTGCCATGGGCAGGGACACCTCCCACTGTCCNCATGGGCAGGGACAGCTTCCCCTGGGCCATGGACACCATCCAGGGCTGAGGAGCAGCCACGGCTCCTTTGCTCACTCCCGAGGATGAGGCAGGAGCAGCAGGAATGGCCTAAATACTGCTGGCTGCTCTGAGCTCCTGCTGGAATGTTTAATTCGTGCTGTTATGTAAGTAGTGTTTTCTGGGTTCCTACGCTGGGAATGATTATCACGGATTACATCTGCAAAACAACAACAGCAACCGTGCTGTGCTACCTGGGAATCACAGGGAGACCAGCACCACAGCGAGGAGGGAAGCTCAGGCCAGGGGCTCCTCCATCCCCACATGCAAGTGGAGTGGAAAACAGCAAGGGAATTAAAAACAGATTAGAAAAATAACAAGGCGGGGGAGGGAGGGGAGGGAAGTGGTTCCTGGCTTGTGAAATAGAAAAATCCAAAGATTCCTCCCATCCTCCTCGTGTTTGCACCACCAGGCAGCAGCCAGGAGAAGGGAGCAGTTGGAGGCTGTGTAGATAACAGAACCCTACCCCGGTTTGGGGTGGAAAGGGACCTTAAAGCCCATCTAGTCCCATCCCCTGCCGTGGCCAGGGACACCTTTCATTAGACCAGGGTGCTGCAAGCCTGTCCAGCCTGGCCTTGGACACTACCAGGGATCCAGGGGCAGCCACAGCTGCTCTGGGCAACCTGTGCCAAGGCCTCAGCACACTTACAGGGAATAATTCCTACCCAGTATCCCACCTAACCTGGCATTCCAGGCCTTTGTCCAAAGCCCCTCTCCCTGGCACAGGTTCCCATGGATCCAGCCTGTCCAGACCCCTCTGCAAACCCTTCCTGCCCTCCAGCATCCCTGTGGCTGTGGCAGGAGGAGCTGAAGTGTTGGCTGCAGCATATTGGGGGCAGCTGAGATGCACCAACCCACCCCAATCCATCAGGAAACTGGGGGGCCAGAGCATCCTACCAGCTGCAGGAGGGAACACAAGTGAGAGCAGAAGGCACTGAGAGGAGACAGGAATCATTAGGAATGGGAAAGCCAAGCAAACAACTCCATCAGCAGCACTGTCAGGCAGCAGCTCCTGGCATAGTTAACAACAGCTGACTATCCTGGGAAAATCAAGACTCCAAGGATAAAAAGACAATTAGAAGAGCAAGGTGACAGTGCTGGCAGCCAGTGCCTCCAGGCATGAGCCCTCCAGCACAGGGAAAACAGCTCACAGTGATGGGGAAACTCATTGGGAGGAGGGGAAAAGGGAATGCTGTTGTCTAAAGAGCTGGGAATAGCTGGACTGTTACAGCCAGAGATGAGCTGGGACAACAATGACAGGGATTGTCCTGTCCTGCCACAACCCCAGCAGAGCCACAAGCCAAGGCCACCTGGCCAGGAGCTTCTGTGAGGGTGGGGGGAGCAACAAGGGGATAATTCATGGAATGGGACAGGGAAGGTGCCAGATGCTTTGCAGTGTCACAGGCCCAACTCAAAATGGCTTTTGCAAACAAACCCCTGCCTTGGAAAAAGGACAAAAAAACAGCCAAAATTAGTACAGCAACAGAAGTGACATTATCAGTGGAGTGATTAAAGGGAAAGCTGAGGAATAATTAATTATGGCTATTTATTAATGCTGCTATAAAGGCTGGATCTGGGACGCTGAAGGGGAACTCTTTGCTGGCCTGAGCTGCCCCTTGGCTCCCACCCACCCAAATGCACCCCCAACCCTACAGTGGGATCCCTACAGCTCCAGTGTCCCTCTCCAGAGCTGGACTTTCCCTTTCCACTCTACTGCAACAGGAATTCACCCCAGGACCAGAGCAGAGGGCATCACCAGCACAACCAACCCTCCTCCTCCCCCTGCTTGAAGCTCCCACCCTCCTGCAGTCCACAGAAAGTCCCCAAAAGCAATCCCTCCCTGTTTTTCAGGAAGAAAACAATGGATAAAGGCAGGAGGAATAACAGGTAACCCAAGTAATCAACCCCCACTTATGCCAGATCACTGACCCACACCACAGGGTGTTGGTTTCAAAGTGAATCTTCCCCAGGATGGTCACACAAGGTGAACCTAAAACCCCAGGAAATTCCATCTCCTCCCTAGCAAGCAAACTGCAGCTGGTATTTTGGAAACAGGATACTGGGACAGGGCACAGGCAGTGGTTCCTCTGGGAACTGATCCTTCACTGTCAGAGCTGTGCTGCACAAGGAGCCCCCAGGTCACACTCCACACACAGCCAGTTACAGCCTGCACCCCAAGGGATGAAATTGTGCCCAAATCTGTTGAGTTTCCCTGGATTTTCTGGCTCCCCGCCAGTGTCAGCGAGTGCCACCATTTAATTGGATGTTGTACAAAATATTAATTATTCCTGCTCCATTTATGACCTGATAATTCCCTCCTTCCTGTTGTTATAAGCACTTGTCCCCATCTTTTCCTAGACTCAGACAGTCACAGAACTGTTGGGGTTGGAAAAGACCTTTAAGATCAAGTCTAACCATGAACTCAGCACTACCAAGGCCACCATTGACCCATGTCCCCAAGTGCCACCTCCACACGGCTGTTAAATGTCTCCAAAAATAGGGACTCCAGCACTGCCCTGGGCAGCTGTGCCAGGGCTGGAAAACCCTTTCCAGGAAGAAATGCTCCCAATATCCTCCCCTGGCCCAGCCTGAGGCCATTCCCTCTCCTCCTGTCCCTGTTCCCTGGGAGCAGAGCCCGACCCCCCCGGCTGTCCCCTCCTGTCAGGGACTTGTGCAGAGCCACAAGGGCCCCCCTGAGCCTCCTTTTCTCCAGGCTGAGCCCCTTTCCCAGCTCCCTCAGCCTCTCCTGGGGCTCCAGCACATTTTCTGCACCAATGACCATCATCCATGTAGCACCTTCAGCTGTCCTTCTCACAGATGAAAAATGTACTCTCCATCATCCTCCTTCCCTTGTTGGAGGAGATTTTATTTCTCTGGTTAATCTTGTGCCTGTTTGGTTGTTTGGAGTTTTTTTTCAAGTTCTGCTGAAAACCCTGTAAGTCACTGTGGGGAGAGACAGGGCTTCTCCAGGGAAGAGATCACAGCAGCACACAGAGCAAACCTGAATTCCTTCTTTTCCACTCTGATTATCAATTCCCAGTTTTTCTGCTGCACTGACTCCAGCCTCAGCCAAAGGAACCAGATGCCTCTGAGAGTGGTTGGCAGGTGAGCCGTTCTTGGCACAGACACCAGCACTGACCTGTCCCGTGAACTGCTGGATTTCAGCACCATGAACACCAAAATCACTTTCTGTCAGCCTGGAATCTGCTCTGGACCAGGCAAGCACTGGAATCACAACACAGCTTTCACCCTCTCTCCTGCTGGGGATCCCCGAGCAGGGAACCAAAAGCAGTCACTATCTCCCTCTCCAAGCAGCCCAAGCCCATTTTGGGGAGTTTTCCTAGTGTTTAAAACACCAGGAAGGGATTTCTACCCTTCCCTCGCACACTTTTCCAAAGACCTCCTCATTACAGAGCCAAGAAAACAATCCTCATATAGTCAGCACTCATACAATTCCTGGATGTCATGATACTGCTCTAAAAAGAAAGGATAGTTTTATATCTATTTTTGTATTTGTTTAAAGAAATTCCAGCACTCACAGTCACCAAATACAGAGGGTGAATACAGAAACCTGATTTTCAGGCCAGGTAACAGCACAGGGCCACAGCCACCACTGATAAAAGCAGGTGATGGAGCTGGATGAGGACAAATCAAGTCTACTACAACTTTACCAACACTTCGCAATCCCACCCAGGAACAGGAATGCCAGGTTTGGCTGAGCAGAGCTTGGTCTGGGACTGTCCTGTCCTCCTGTCACACTCTAGATGTGTTTTGGAGGAATTAAGCACACGTCTTAATTGAGCAGAGAGCTAAGCCAGCAGCTCAGCCCTGCTCTCACTTTCTGCCGCTAATCCGCCGGGATCCCTGGGCAGGTTTCTCCCTGGGCAGCAGGATGAGGACAGGGAGCTCAGGTCACATCTCCCAGAACCAATGTCCCATGTCACAGCTCGTTAACAAAATACTCCTGACTCCACAGTGGGCAGAGGAGAAACCAGAGCTCCCCCAGGCACAGAACAGCAGTCTCCCATTTCCCATCCCATACTTGCTTTGGGGACAGGTTTTGCTGTTAAAAACAGACATGAAAAGCAGTCCTGTGAAATGGCCCCTGTGGGTGCACAGCTCCAGCCAGCAGCAAGTTAAAAACACTTCCACAGCTGTTCAATTCAGGAGAACTCCTGGGGGAAAGACCCTTCTCATCCACCCCAAAATGGTGACCCAGCAGTGAAGATACGGGCAGCAATTTGTTAGTCCTTGTACCCATCAAACTTCCCATCAAATCTCAAACACCCTGACAGCACTGAGGGATCACTGATTCCTGCAGAAACAGTGAATGGAATCCCAGCTCAGCCTCCAGCAGGTTTGTGGGTTCCCTCAGCCTGAGCAGTGCAGTTGACACAACAGAAGGATGGGGACATCAGGGGGGTGGAAAGCTGGAGTGGGCCCAGGAGAACCTCACGAGATTCAACAAATCCACGTGCCAGATCCTGCATCCAGGTCAGGGCAATCCCAGCTGTGAGCACAGACTGGGAGAGGAACTCCTTGAGAGCAGCCCTGGGAACAAGGACTTCGGGGTTCTGGTGGGTGAGGGCTGACCAAACCCCCTCAGCCCTGGGCTGATCCCCAGCATGGGCTNATGGCTTCCCACTGCCAGAGGGCAGGGCTGGATGGGATATTGGGCAGGAATTGTTCCCTGGGAGGGTGGGGAGGCCCTGGCCTCTGAAGCAGGCAGGGGAGCAGGCAGTGCCCATGAGCACAGATGGCCACAAGGATGCTCTTTGTGTCCTTTCCCAGAAGGACAGACAATATCAGACACAAACCTGCTCCTCTGCCCACCTTACCTGCCCCCTCTGCCACCCTCTCCCCACCTTCTGGCCTGCCAGAGCCAAGGATGCTCCTCCTTGAGGGCACAAATCCCTTCAGCTGCTCACCACCCTATGCACTCACTGGAGCCCACCTGGGCTCTGCAGAGCAGCCCTTGGGAACACACAGGTTTTGGGGATCCCTCAGGATAAGAGGATCACAACTCAGACAATTCTGCACATGAGCAGACTTGAAGGACTGGGGACTTCTATAGCAAATCCAGAACCTCCCCCCTTTACTTGTAAACATCCACCTCAGTGCTCATAGGGGCACAACATCAGGAATTCTATTTTGATTCGAGCCAAACACACAGTCACTCTTCACTATAATTAAAAGATCTCTAATTGGGGCAAATCATTAGCCAGGTGAACATGAAGGCATAAAGTAACTCACTGATGTGCTCAGCTCTACCTCCACAGCACAAGCATTCAGCACTCATTTACAGAGTGTCTTATCCCCTCTGATCAGACCAGGAAGGCTTGGAAAAGCAGGAGTCTGGTGTGGATTTTCTCTCCCATCAGCTCCGTGGCCTGGATCAGAGCTGAGTCAGCAGAGCCTCGGGGCAGCACAGCCACATCCAGAGCACTGCCCTCAGCCCAGAGAGCCCCGAGCCAGAGCTCAGCACAGCCAGAGCTCAGCACAGCCAGGCTCTGCATTTGCTATTTTTATGGGCAGACACAAACCAAAATAGCTGTGCCTGGCTCAGGGAGGCAGCGTGGCTGACAGCCCCTGTGACCACTCCAGCCTGGCCCAGCACTGCCACAGCCCCAAAGGGAAGCTAAAGCCACACACCATTTCTCCAGGACATCCTCTCCTGTCCAGGACATCCTTTCCAACACACCCACCCACCTGAAGGACTCGACAGCCCCGACAGCCACCTCAGTGCAGCCAGGACCAGCAGAATGTCCCACCTTGCCTGGCTAAACAAGCATGCCCAGAAACTTCCCCCTTCTCCTGGATCAGCTGGGCTCTCTGTCAGTATTTGCATATTCCAGAGCTGGAATTTTAAGGGGCAGAAAGTTCACAGCACTTAAAATCACAGAATGGCTGGGGTTGGGACTTTAAATATCAAGTAGTCCAACCACTGCCGTGGGCAGGGACACCTCCCACTGTCCCAGGCTGCTCCAAGCCCCAATGTCCAACCTGGCCTTGGGCACTGCCAGGGATCCAGGGGCAGCCACAGCTGCTCTGGGCACCCTGTGCCAGGGCCTGCCCACCCTCCCAGGGAACAATTCCTGCCCAATATCCCATCCAGCCCTGCCCTCTGGCAGTGGGAAGCCATTCCCTGGGTCCTGGCACTCCTGACCCAAGGCCCTCTCCATCTCTCTTGGAGCTCCTTTAGGCACTTGAAGGTGCTCTAAGGTCTCCCAGGAGCCTTCTCTTTTCCATTTCTGAAGTTGTTTACTGCAGCTTGAAGCTGTGCTTGCTTGTAGAAGAAAACCCAATGTTAATCCCAGAAGAGTTACAAATATTGAAATACCGACTCATAGAATCATTGAAATATTTCTAAAATATTCTGTTTGTCAACAGAATATTACTGACCCTTTACAGAGCAGAACAATGTCACCCTGGGGAGGAGCTGGGGACCAGGCATAGGGCTCTGACAGCTTCTGAAGGTGTAGCTGTCCCAAACCTACTGCAATAAACACCACAACAAAGGGGCAGAAGGAGAGATGCACACATAAAACAGCTCAACTAAATATCTGTGTCATTCATGCACCAAACCCTTCCCAAGCTATGGAACACCACCCATGTGGTGGCCAGGCCTCTGACCATGGCATTTACAGCATTCCCAGCACAAAGTCCCCAGGAGAAAGACACGTCATTCTGCCTTCCAGAAGCAGCATCATTAGCTGATTGTTACTGGCTGTCCACAATTTACAGCCATTCCCACGGCTTTGAAGACCTGCTCAGAGCCGCCGATGGGTGCAGCAGGGCTGTGTCCAACCCTTTGTGTCCCTGGGAGACCATCAGCAACCTCCAGCTATGTGTAAAACCCTGTGTGGGTGTGTTCTGCACCATTTCCCAAGCACAGAGGGCTGGGTGACCAGGAGGAGTGGGTGACCAGGAGGAGTGGGTGACCAGGAGGAGCTGGAAGGCCATGGGTGCCCCGTACCTGACTGGTTGTTGCGCATGCGGATGGCCTTGGCCTTGGCCAGCTCCAGGGCCGTGACCCAGCGCTGCCTCTCCACCTCCGAGTTGGCCTTCAGGTGGTAGGTCCTGCCCCCGTTGGACAGCACGATGTTGCACGAGTCCTCCGTGTCGATGTGGGCCGTGGACAGGTTGATGGTGCCCCGGCACGTGTGGGCCATCTCTGCCTGTGTCCTGCACGGGAACAGAGGGACAAGGAAGTGTCAGTGCCCCTCTACCCGACCCCAAAACACCTCCAAGGCACCCTCCTGCACAGCATGGACCTGTGGAGACATCCTCAGCTGGCAGCACTCACACTCAATTCACTAAAGCTGGGAAAGGTTCTCAAACAGAGAAACAAGGACAGGCTGAGGTGTTTAGATGGAGCTTGTTGCCTTGGAGAAGCAACATCCCATCATTCTTTACACATTCATATCCCACTGTGTCCACTGCTTCAGGCTGCAAAGTTGCTAACTACACAACACTGGCTTTCTCATCTCATTTCCACTGCTGCTTTCCTCCCTTCTCCCAGCAGTCACACCTCCAGAATCCAGCATTCTGTGGCTCTTTATACCCTCTCTCTTCCATCACTGTTTTTGTCCAAGCGTGCTTAGACCTCGTANCCCTGGCACAGCTGTCCAGGGCAGTGCTGGAGTCCCCATTTTTGGAGGGATTTCACAGCCATGTGGATGTGGCACTTGGGGACATGGATTAATGGTGGCCTTGGCAGTGGCCATTAATGGTTGACCTCAATGACCTCAGAAGGTTTTTCCAACCTCAGTGACTCTGTAATTCCACAAGAACATTGGAGCAGGGATGTTTTACAGGCACAGCCTAGAGAGTCTCTCAGAAAGTGTTGGTGATGGAAGTTCACTATGGGATGGAGATATGGTCTCTCCCAGAGAAGGACAGGCAGCAATCCAGGGATACTCACTGCCAACCTGATTCCTGAGGTTGCTTGTTTCACAGAAGGAAGCTACTCTGCCTGAAGGCCAACTCAAATCCCCAAATCCCCCAAACATCTCAAGGACATCTCTCACCTGCTCAGCCCTGACACTGCTTTGTGGGACTGATTTATCCCAGAGCCATATCCAAGTTTGACATGAGGACATGAAATCCTCCTGGTGCCTCCTACAGACTTAGAGTTCATGTCTCTCAGCACTACAGGGTACGTTCAGACTCATTGCACAGTGTGGTTACACTTTTTGCAGGGGGTGAGTTGGCCCCTAAGGAATCAAGCCCCAATTTTCATTCCCAAGTCACCCCTTCACACTGCAGCACATACTGTGTTCCCAGGAGGGATCCCTTCCCACCTTGAGACAGCTGCTAAAATCATTTTCTCTTCTCCACAAAGCTAAGGTCTCCAAGGTGACTGCACTAAATCAGCTGCAGACGTTCAAACAGCCTCGCTCTCCCACCCAAGGAAACTGGGATGCTGCTCTCCCAGCTCCCCTCCCATGCCAATCTGCATGGGAAATCAATTCCTATCAATCAGCACCCACACACGAGGCAGGCACCTGACCCAGCCTGGAGCCAACAGCAATCTCCAGTGTCCACATAGGGAGAAAGAAGCAGAGGTGCCCTTCAGAGCCCTCATGGTCAGCTGGATCTGCTTATTCACCGCTCGCGCTCGGCTCTTGCATAACGTGATCCCGGCAGATTTCCCGGCTCTCCCTTCCCGCAGCAACCAGAGCGCTGCATCTGGAGAGCACCTGGCTGAGGGAGGTTAAATGTGGACACAGAGCTCACAGAGCTGGAGGCAGCTGAGCCTCTGGGATTTTTTAGCTCTGCGAGGGAACAAAAACCGCCGGGATTCGCCCTCGGAGAGCCAGAATTAGAGCTGTGCATGGGAGGCTGGGGGGAATGACAGCCTTGGAGAGAGTCTTGGCCAGGACACACCAGAGAGAAAAAATACCCCAAAATACCACAGGGAGGACTAAAGCACCCACCCAGCCAGCCAGGGGACAGCAAACATAATCATATCAACATCAATAAGTCTCTTTTCCCAGCAGCAAGATCCCAAAGCACCAGGACAGGCTCCACAGAAGCCGTGAGTGATTGGCCCAAGACAACACGGCCCAGCCCAGGCACCCAGCTCCAGAGTGAGCAGGACAGGAATCACAGACAGATGCCATGGCTGATCTCCAAAATCAGGCTTGTGGAAAGCCCAGTGCTGTTATGGACATGCTAAGATTATCAGAGTGGAGATTCCTTACTCTAAAACCATTGGTATCTTTTACCACGATGCCAGCAAGACCCTACTTCAGCTGTTCAACCTCCTCTGGATGCACAGGTCCCAGTTCCCACATGGATTTTTTCTAAGCCAGCAGATGTTGCTGCTCTGAATAGATATATTCCTTTTTATTTCAACAGAATCATAGAAATTTCAGACTGGTGAAAATTCTGGCATCTCCATCACCCACCCTACCCACCATCCCAGCACAGCCCTTGTATCCCAGCCACTCACAATGACAGGTTTTGCAAAAATCTTGAAAGATTTTCTTTTTAAAATATTATTTATAGCATTTCTCCCCTTTTTTGACTGAAAAGGCTGCTACAGCTCCTTAATACCACAATTCTAAACACAGAGAGCTTGACAAGACAATTTACAGCATCAGTTCCTTAAAAGGGCTTCAGTCTGAAACTCCTGAAGTCTGATTTTCAGTGACTTGGATTCTACAGCCTGACAGAGCAGCTACACACTGCAGTGGCATAAAAGAGCAGCAAAATATATTTTAAAGACTTGCTTCCTACTTCTGAAGGGACACTTGAGCTCCAGGTGGCTGCTCAGCATGCTACTGCTGTGCAAGAGAAAGATGCTTCCAATTTTTAACAACTGTACCAAATCCCCTTGGATATAAACAACAAATCTCCCTGTAAGGGCTCACAGGACAGGTTTATCTACAGAGCAAAGAGAAGAAGTGAAAAAGGAGATAATAAAATGGTTTTTGCCTGCCAGCTCCACAGCTGTGGTTTTGGTGATATCCCAACAGCCAAAGACTGAGCCCTGGATGCTGGGAAGATGCAGCTTACACAGAACCTGTAATTACAACTGTGTGGCTCTGCTGGAAGTTAACAGGACACAGCAAGGAATGAACAAGCTCAGCCCACACTCTGCTCCCAACACTCAACAAGCAGAAGGGATGCCCATGGAATTTCTTTCAGAATTTTCTTTCCACCAGCAAGGCTCTGCACCATTCTGGGTAGCCCTGTCCCTCCTAAAACTCGACTTCTTGTCTGACAGCTCTGATAGCATCAGGCAGAGGAACCCAGCAGGGAACCAAGACTGTTCCCGTGTCCCAGACACAGCAGAATTCCAGCCTGCTGGAGGTCTGGAAGCTCCCAGCAGCCCAATCCTGGGACCAGAGCATTCCTGCAATCCTGGCAGCTCAACTGCTGCCCCAGTTCAGCCAAGCAGGACAGGAGTGACACCTGGAGGGACCTTGTGACATTCTGTCCTGGCTGGGAGCATCTGGCATCATGAGGGGCCAGAAACACTCAGGGTAGTGAGGGACAGGTCTCCAAACTGGATTATCCATCTGAAACCCAGCAGGGAGCTACACAAACACTGAGCTGAGGGTCCCCCTCAAAGCTGGCAAGGCCAGTCTCCAGTATCACCCATGTCCTGAGGCACCTCCAACAGGGAAATCCAAACACAGTTTAAGTTATATCCTGAAATACAGTCATACTCTCATCCTAAAGATTTCCCTCATTATCTCAAAACCACTGCTTTGCTATCAGCCTCAGAAATCAGCACACCTGGTTCTACATCATGGAATCATGGAATGGTTTGGGTTGGAAGGAACCTCAAAGATCAACCAGTGCCACCCCTGCCATGGCAGGGACACCTCCCACTGTTCCAGGCTGCTCCAAGCCCCAATGTCCAACCTGGCCTTGGGCACTGCCAGGGATCCAGGGGCAGCCACAGCTGCTCTGGGCACCCTGTGCCAGGGCCTGCCCACCCTCCCAGGGAACAATTCCTGCCCAATATCCCATCCAGCCCTGCCCTCTGGCAGTGGGAAGCCATTCCCTGTGTCCTGTCCCTCTGCCCTTGTCCCCAGTCCCTCTCCAGATCTCCTGGCGCCCCTTTAAGCCCTGGAAGGGGCTCTGAGCTCGCCCTGGAGCTTCTGTTCTCCAGTCACTGCAGGGCTCACACTCAGCCACCTCCCCAGGACAGACTCAGAGAAGCACAAGATGAGCAGGAGAGACTCCTAAAGACTCAGGAGGTTTTGTCTTCCTTATCCCAGTGTCTCCTTCACCCTGGGCTTTCACTCCCTGCTGTTACACCATAACCAGTGAAATCTGGGCACTGACGGGTTGAGAGGCCGCATCTGAACTCCCAGCCTCAGACCACACACTCCAGGGACTTCACCCCAGCATTAGCCAGCACAGCTCAGGAGCCAGAACAGCTCATGAGCAGCCTCTGGCTCAGTCTGCTCTTGGGAAAGCAGCACCAAGTGCTCCAACAGGGACCTGCTGGGAGCTCTGGAACAAGCAGGAGGCACCAGCAGCCACACCAGACCATTTGCAGGGCACAACTCAGCTCTGTGGACACTGCTTACCCAGCAAGTATTTCCCAATTTAAACAGCATTTACAGACAAATTTGCTATTACTGCATGATCCTGGGGGTTTTTCCTTGCCCTACATTATTATTTAAGTTGTTTCCCAAGGAAGTTTTGCTGTCCAAGTTTGGGGGCGTGTGTGTAGATCCACCAACAGCCTCCCCTGCAGGATCAAGACAGGTTCCTGCAGGTCCCATACTTCAGCTGGATGGGCAACACAGCACAGGGGCCAGCAGGGATGCTCCCAGCTCCTCCTCCCTCATGCAGGATTCAAGAAGAAAATAAGAAACATCTGAAGAGTTTGAAACGGAAAAGGCACAAACTGTCAGGAAGAGAGTGAAATTGTGCTTTGGGGTGGGTTTTGAGTCTCTGGTTGTGAGGTACAGAGACCTCATAGCAACATTTGTCACTACACACATGGGATGGAGCTGGACACCAATCCCAGGTTCATCCCTGGAGCTGGCAGATGGGACACATCGAGGGACTTTCCCAGTGAGTTCCACCACTGCACTGTATTTGGAGTTCAGAAACACTTTTTGGCGTCAGATCTCAACAGAACTACAAATCCAGGCTCTTGAACTGCTGCAGATCACACCCAAAACCCAATCCAACACAGCCAGGAGCAAACATACTCCCCCACACCACAAACCCAACAGCTTCATAAAACAGACACAGAGGGGCTTTGGACAAGGGCCCAGAGGGACAAAGGGGAATGGCTTCCCACGGACAGGGGCAGGATTAGATGGGATATTAGAAAGAAACTCTCTCCTCTGAGGCTGGGGAGGCCCTGGCACAGGGTGCCCAGAGAAGCTGTGGCTGCCCCTGGCTCCCTGGCAGTGTCCAAGGCCAGGTTGGACATTGGGGCTTGGTGCAGCCTGGGATAGTAGAAGGTGTCCCTGCCCATGGCAGGGGGTGGAACAAGAGGATATTTAAAGTCCCATCCACCCCAATCTATTCCATGACTCTGTGACACCCTCGCTGCTTCTTACACCACTGACCTCTTCAGGCTCGGAGATTAAGACCTGGTTTTTCTACTGTTTCTTATACAGATTAAGTAGAAACCAGTTTACAAAATTAATTTCTTCATCATACTGGAAAATATTGTAACATTAAGGGCTCTGCAACCATAGAGGAATATTTATACCCGTGGTCAAGTGGGAAATGCCCTTTGGAGTCAGGTGCAATGACTGCTGCAGGCAGAGGGAAGGAGAGAAATCAAGGACAGGGAACAAACCAGGCAGAATTGGACAATTCAACAGCTGGGGACAGTGTTTTATTTTCTTCCCAAGAGTGGGAGGCAGCACAAGAGATGTCACAGCCCTGAGTCCCTGCTGTGCCTGAGCAGCACAGCTCACTCTTCCCACAAGATGCAGCACAAGGCACAAGGATTTCCATGCAGAATTCGGAGTCTACCACAGCAACCTGGGTGAGGCTGAGCTCTCCCATTCCTCACAGCATTCCCACAGGGCTCAGGGACAGGAGCTGCACTCCCCATTGCTCACTGCCAACAAAAGGCTGTTGTGCCACCACCCCCTCCCAGCGTCACCCGTGCCAGACAACAGCCCCCTCATGGCTCAGCTCCCTCATGGCACAGCTCCCACTTCCAGAGCATCCATGCCCATATCTGCAGTTTGAATTCCCTGTCACCCCCACCCTACACCTGAAATAGTTAGATACCATGAACCCACCTCCACAAGTGCTCCAAGGCACATTTCCCAATAAATGGAGATTTTCCATGTCCCTTGTTCAGTTTTGGGGGGTATAAAGCCAGTGAAATCTCTGCTTCCCTTTTAGGCATGAGAAATGCCAAAAAGCACTTGAATTTGAGCTCACGTTCCTGAAGTCAGGGCATGGAGCATTAAAACCAACCCTCTTGGGGTTATTACTCTCCCCGGGTTCAAGGAACAAGGGAGTTTATGACAACTCAGTCCCAGAACTCAAATACCCAAGGGGATGCAGCAGCGTGGCTCCAGAGGTATTTTCCCAGTGAGTTCAGCACACCACAGCTGGTTCAGCAGGGCTCTCACAGACCACAAGCTCCATGTGACAAACAACTCAGATTTTCCCTTTGCTTCCTCTTTTTGCCTTCCCCAAAACCAAGGAAGCACAAACCGACCCCAAACAAGCACATGGCAAGTGTTGGGCTGAGATTGCTGTAAAAACACACGATTTAGATCTATTTAAAGGCCAACTAATCTGCAAGTGGCTGCAGTGAGGATGGGCATGGATTGGGAATGATCAGGGTTAAGGGAAAGTCCGCAATCCTGGCTGCAATCCTCAGCAGCTTGAGGGATGCAATCCTGGCTGCAACCCCTGTCAGCCAGAAGGATGCAATCCAGGCTGCAATCCTCACCAGCCAGAGGGATGTCTGCAGCTCGGGTACTCACCACCTCCACAGATCATGGGAATATTCCCCCACAACCTCTCCAGCAGCTCCCCAAGCCATTTTCTGAGACAAACCCCGGCCCACGCTGGGACCCAACACCAAAGAGGCTCAGCAACACCACCCAAGCATGGATTTAAGGAAGATTTGGCCATATAGCTCTTCTGTAAGCAAGCAATAAGCACAGCAATCTGGAATTCACACTCCCTTCTCCAGTGCTTTTCCACTTTAATTTGGCTGCAATAGCCATTCCAGTGAAGGGACAAGGAAAAATCCAGAAGATGCCTTCTGCCCCAGATCATTCACAAACAGCTCTTGTGTCTCTGTGCTTCAGAGAGGGAAAAAACCTCCAGAGGAGCTCAGGACAGGCAATTTGTCAGATAAATTCCCTCACAGTCACAGGGCAGGACCTGACACTGCCTGCCAGGAAGGTTCCATGCAACATCCCAGGAGGATGGGACGTTTTGCATTGGCAATCACACATTGCCAGCACTTCCTGCTCAGAAGCATCTCTGATGTGAGAGAATTCCACCAGAACACTCCCTGCTGGGGAAGTGCACGGGTGTAAGATGTGCTCAGAACAGGAAAACCAACACTGCCAAGCTGAAAGGGCTCTGAAAACAACACCCAGGCTACTCTCACCTCTTTTCCTAAATAAAATCGAGGTTGAGCTGCTGGGGGGCTGAGGAGCACAGAGCAAGCTCCTCCCAATATACAACATACCCGAGCTGAGTGCCAAGTACAGGGGGCTTGTTTCCTGAAAACCCATGTAAAACCTGCAAAAATGCACCCAGACCTCAAAATGCCTTCCCTGCCAAAATCAGAATCACAGCAAAAGGCACAGTTCCCTTCCCCTCGTTCCTCAATGTTGTTTCTGCAGTGCTCCCACTGACAAGACTCCCACCCCAAATACAGAGATACTCTGAAGTCAGCCCACCCTGCCGCAAACCTCTGGGATTGCCTTTTATAACACATTTCTGCCTCTCTCGTGTGCATGGTGCAGGTTTTCTGCCAGGACACCTCAGCAGTGGCCAAGAGATAAACTAAGCTATAGCACAGATATCAGGTGACATGGCTGGCAAAGAGACTTTGTGTTGGTGTTTTTATGGAGGGGGAAAAAAAAACAAAAACCCACACCACACCAACACCACACATACCAACCTAATGCTAAAAAAATTACAAGCAAGCACTCCCACTCCTCCCAGCATGTCGTGCTATCTCCTCTGCACCTCTGGAGAGGCCAGTGTGTCCCTGCCTGATAAGGATATCAGCTCTGCAAACACGGGCACCCAAGAACCTGCTGGAGGCACTGGTTTGGGGTTTCACCTGCTCCACCATCCCCCAGCTCTGCAGGGCACGGGCAGCTCCCTGAGTTGGTGTGAAATAGAACACCCCCAGCCTCACACGCACCCAACACTGCTGCAGCTCCCAAAAAATGGCTTTCACTCCTTTCCTTCCTGCGAGAGCAGAATTAAAGGAACTCGGCATGGGGAAAGTATCTCAGTGTGTCACCAGAAGGAAACGCTCTAAGAGTGTGTCCCTGGTGGCAGCTGGCCTGCAGATGACCCAGCACTGGTGTCCCTCACAGCCCAGAAACCAAACCACCAGCTCAGCAGCTTCAGCAAAGCCACTGAGCAGGGCTGTGGGAGCCAGCCCCTGCACATGGAGCTGGGAATGGCTGTGGGAGCCAGGCCCTGCACATGGAGCTGGGAATGGCTGTGGGAGCCAGGCCCTGCTCATGGAGCTGGGAATGGCTGTGGGGAGGCAGGCCCTGCTCATGGAGCTGGGAATGGCTGTGGGGAGCCAGGCTCTGGGCATGGAGCTGGGAATGGCTGTGGGAGCCAGGCTCCACTCATGGAGCTGGGAATGGCTGTGGGGAGCCAGGCTCTGCTCATGGGGCTTCCAAAAATGCCAGAGGAAGCCCTCCAGTCACCCCATTTTGTTGTTTAGTTTAGTTTCCAAACTAAAATGCCGAAGATCCAGAGATGGAAAATCCCACCAAGACTTGAGCACAAAAGCCCACCTAAGACTTCCACATCAGTGATCTCCCATCACTCACGGAGGGTCTGGTCCAGATCCCATCACCTCCACAGCTAGCAGGATAATTCAAGACCTGGGCCAGGCCTGACTCACAAGCTCAGTGGCTCATTTCTAAGCAAGAATGAACAAGGAGTGACCACATACAAGGCTGACTTGACAAATGCTCTTTACTACACAAGAAATAAATGCACTGCAGCAGATGAGAGCCTCAAGCAGTCATTTTTCTCATTACAGCCTCTGCTTTCAAGTTTCTACTGGTGCTTCAGCTCTTGCAAATTGTGTTAAGTGATGAGCATAAAGATCAGCCACAGTCAACTCATGTTTATCTTTTCTCACCACCACATCCAAGGACATAATAGCACACAGGGCACACACAGTCAACATTAAAACCCAATTTTTATTTCTATCCCATCAATTTCTATCTCATCTACAATATTCTCACTGTTTAAAAAATCCTGGTTTCCCAGACTACAGACTTTAGGGATGCATTTGCTTCAAGCACAAGACTTATCCCATCTTTCCGAGATTGACCATGGGTAGAAGAGCTCACTTCCAAGAATTTTTCCATGCTGCAAGGATCTCTCCTTTCTGCGAGTTACCGTCAATGTTAATGTTTTCAGTACCCAATAAATTTCCCTCAGAGGCAGCACATGAATTACTGTCTGTGACCTCAAACACCACTCTAAAATCATCACACTCCTGACTTCTTGCCAGCTTTCAAACAATGCTCAATTATAGCCCAGGATCTGTGTGTAGATGAGATATTTCTTAGGGATAGATATCTAGATTCTGGATGAAATATTCCTTAAGGATAGATATCAGGATGCAAAGCCCACATGGTTGCATAAATATATTTTTTCCTCTATTTTAAGGCACGAGAAGAATAATAAAACTTCACATTTAAAAGCTGAACTGTTGCTTCTCAGCCCTCGACTATGAAATCCTCAGTTCAACAACCACTTTCCTACATGTTTATGTGGAGACAGGTTTCAGGTGTGTTTCCTGTGCAGACATGGAGAGAGGTTCCTTCAGTTCCATCTTCTCACTAAACAGGACACACAGCTGCCTCTGCTCAAGGCAAACACCCAACATCAGCCAACAGCAGCAACTTCTGCAGCCTCCTGTGACCACCCAGAACTTTATTCTGTGACAAATGCACGCTCAGCTCCACAATCAGCATATCCTACTTCTGGGAGCAGTCACCCCTGGGGCAGTGGAGGCAGCTGCCTGCTTCCAGAACAGATTCCAGAGGGCAGGAAATCACTACCTGAGAGCAGAAGGAGGGAGCATGACCTTGAGTATTGCATACAAGGTGCCCCCATGACCTCCACTACCCAGGAAACGATCAGTTGATCCTTGCAGGACACACTCCTGTGGAGTGTGGAGGTCAGCAATCCTGGGAAGAGCAAGTTTCCTCTAACAACTGAGGAAACAGAGAGAAATGCAAGCAGAGCAGCAAATCATGTCAGCAGTGTGAGTGCAAGGGGCAGTGTGGCACAGTGCAAGACCTTTCCCATCCCTTACAACACCACCCATAAAATAAAAAATGTTGGCAGCTGGCATTCCAGATGCTGGAGATACCAAGAGTTTTATTTAAAACAGAAATCAAGAGTTAATCATTTACTGGACCATGACTGAAACTGAGGGTGCTTTTGGACCAAATTCTGGAGGTGCTCAAGTGACCTTGGCCAACAACTTGGGGACAGGCCTGGCACATCCCAGCTGCTTCACTGTGAGACACAACGTCCTTCTGCACCGAGTCTCAGTGCCAGCACAACGGGGAATGGCTTCCCACTGCCAGAGGGCAGGGATAGACAGTGATAGATGGATAGATGGACAGATGGATAGATGGATGGGATATTGGGCAGGAATTGCTCCCTGGGAGGGTGGGCAGGCCCTGGCACAGGGTGCCCAGAGCAGCTGTGGCTGCCCCTGGAGCCCTGGCAGTGCCCAAGGCCAGGTTGGACATGGGGGCTTGGAGCAGCCTGGGACAGTGGGAGGTGTCCCTGCCCATAGCAGGGTTGGACAAGACGTTATTTCAATTCCCCTCCAGTCTGAACCATTCCATAAATCTGTAATCCAAGACATGCTCTGGCATCAGTGTTCAGGACTGCACATTTTCTGCAAAAACCCTACAGATATTGACTGTGGGTTACCAGGAACAGCCAAGAGGGAAGGCAAAGTCATTGACCTTCAAAAGGGACAGCTCTCACGCATAGACAAGGATGAATTGCAGCTTTCAGCCAATTTCCCAACTGCTCAGACCAGACTCTCTGTGTTATTTCAGTGCATTGTGTTGCAAGACAACTTGTATGGTGCAATAAATGCTCAGAGGTTTTAATGCAGAAACGTTTCAGTTGTTTCAGCACAATCTGAGTCCTGCCCTTCACTCTCACCCCTTCATGCTCCCCTGGCTGCAGCCAAGCCTGGCCATCATCTCCCTACACAGGACACCTTCAAACCTCCCAAAACACCCAGCTGCCATCCCACCCCTCTGCTCCACACAGGAAAGGTTCACATCCACAAATGCAGCACCAGCACTTTATCCAAAGTCACTCCTCCCCATTCCAGCAGCCACCCTGGGAAGCCAAGGGGCTTCCACAGCAGCCTGCTGTACACACTAAGCAAACAAGCAACCCACAGAATCCCAATGGAATGGGTTGGAAGGGACCTTAAAGCTCATCCAGTTCCACCCCCTGCCCTGGACAGGGTCATCTTTCACTATCTCAGGCTGCTCCAAGCCCTGTCCAACCTGGCCTGGAACACCTCCAGGGATCCAGGGGCAGCCACCGCTTCTCCGGGCACCCTATGCCAGGGCCTCCCCACCCTCACAGGGAACAATTTCCTTTTAATATCCAATCTAGATCTACCCTCTTTCAGCTTTAAGCCATTCCCCCTTGTCCTGTCACTCCAGGCCCTTGTCTGAACTCCCACTCCAGCTCTTTTGGAGCTCCTTTAGCTGTTGTTTTTTCATGAGAAAAACACCAATTTTACATGTTGCTTGGCCAGACAACTCCACAAGCCCCTCAGCTGCTCAGGCTCCTGGGAAGCAGCAGGATTATGCCAGGAGGTCCCAAAATCCCCCTGCAGCCCAGGCCCTGGTGCTTCACAGAGGACATTAAAAGCCTCTGAGAGCTCGTGTCCAGCAGTTCCCGTCACAGGGACAGGGCTGGGAATGGTTTATTTTTAGCCCTCAGCATCTTTCATTTCTGTAGGAGCCGCATCCAATGCTCCCTTCCACAGAACACCTCCTCCCCTGCCTCTCCAGCAACTGCAAAACCAGACTGCTGGAACAGAATGCAGGGCTCTGGCTGCTCTTCAGGACAAACCCCACCCGAGGAAAGAAGCAGAGAGGTACCACACACAGGCTGGGTGCTTTGCCAGTGCAGGAAAACAGGGAAAACGGGAGAAGCAGAGAGACATTTGCCACGTGTCCCAGCAGGATCCGTGCAGTGATCCACGCTCCCAGTGAGGTGTGAGACAACAAACACACACCACAAGTGCAGCCAGCATCACAAGCAAACCAGCTCTCCGGAGCTTTTCCAGAGCTTTTCATCTCCTCCAGCCAACAGCAGGGAGATTAATGCTGCTCTCCAGTTTTAAACTCCCACGTGGTGAAGAGCACCTATTTATACAATTTTTTGAACAGATAGAAGGCCAAGCTTGGCCTAGAAGCCTCTTTCTGCATCCATGTGCTCCTTGAATGGCTCCAGGAAGTGGTTCATGGCCCATCTCTCCAGCAGGACCCTCAGCCTCAGGGGTCTCACCCTGGCAGGTTCAGCAGCTGGAAGGATTCCAGCAAAGGAGCCCAAAGCACACAAGGGAGGACACAGGCAGTGTCCCAAGGGAGAAAGAAGAGGCCAGCTGAGCTGCAGAGGATCAGAGCCCAGTGCTCAGCTGGTTTCCCAAGCAGGACTTCATGCAGGGGACAAATAAAGCTGTGACCATCCTCCTCCTTTCTTCCCAGGATCCACCAAACTGCTTGAAAACTTTTTTTTTTTTTTAATCTTCTCTACCAAATTTTATTTCTTTAATCTTCTACAGGAAGAAAAGCAGGTTAAAACTTTCACTTTTGTATCTATTTTTATGTTATCAGAGATTTTAAAAAATGGTGTAAGAGGGGACAGAAGCCAGGCCACTGTACAGAATTCTCCCATAGGAACATATTCCAGGAGCTGGACTTCAATGATCCCTGTGGGTCCCTTCCAACTCAGGATATTGCATGACTCTATGATATCAAGGAGCACAGAGCAGTGAAAAGCAGCACAATGCCCTTTTCCCAAGTGAGGGAGCAGGATCACATCACATCCAGGCTCACGTAAGCTAAGCTGTTCCGACTCCAACACTTGCACATGGGAGCAGATTCTTTTTATAGAGACCTGGCACAGCACAAACACTTCTCATGAGGTTGTGTTAAGGGATAAAGGTGCAGCAGCAGGATGTGTCCCCACAAACTGCCATCACAGGACTGCACTAATCCCACACAGGGATTTCAAGCACCTCTGCTGGGTTTACATCAAACCAGCAGTTCCATATAGAAACCAGTGTGGAAATTAAGACCACACCTATAGTCCACACTATAATAGTCCATGATATGGTAGAATGGCAATGATATATTTTGAACTTGGAAAATAAAGCTACACCTAATTCTAATAGTGGAGTTTACGTACCTGCCCCATGGGACAAAGGGCTCACTACTAATTTCCTTTACAAGGCAAATGGAAAACTGCAGACATATTTGGAGGATGTCAAACAAAACTCTAATTCCCTCTGTACCCCTGAGTATGCCTCTCTTCAGGGTAATGCTTGACTTAATATTGATGTTTTAGCTACTTTAAAAATTCATCCTTGTAAAACTACAGAAATTGTAAATCCTCATGGAAACACCTTGGACCAAATTGCCAACATTAACTTCACTACATTAAAGCTGAAAGAATTAGGATTGTTCAGCCTGGAGGACAGAAAGCTCCAGGGAGACCTGAGAGCCCTTTCCAGTGCCTCAAGGGGCTTCAAGAGAGCTGCAGAGGAACTTGGGACACAGGCCTGCAGGGACAGGACACAGGGAATGGCTTCCCACTGCCAGAGGGCAGGGTTAGATGGGAGACTGGGAAGGAATTTCACCTTGTGAGGGTGGGCACAGGGTGCCCAGAGAAGCTGTGCCTGCCCCTGGATCCCTGGGAATGTCCAACACCAGGTTGGACATTGGGGCTTGGAGCAGCCTGGGATAGTGGAAGGTGTCCCTGCCCATGGCAGGGGTGAGACTGGATGGATTTTAAGGTCCCTTCCCCCTCCTGCAGGCCATTCCATGATTCTATGACAAAGATTTTGTTCCCCACCAGCCTGACTCTGTGACACCCCAGGCCTGGCACCGCAGCCTCGTGACAGAGAGCAGCTCCTTGCCATGATCCCAGTGCTTCCTACAAATGTGTCACTGCCTCCCTGCAGCATCCACAGGGATTCCTCCAGAAAGCTCTCAGTCTCCACTGCCTGCAGAATGTGATTCTCACAACCATTAATCCTGTTCAGCTATTGTGCACTTGGAAATCAATTGCACAAATCCTGACGGGATCAATCCTGCTCTCACAGCGTGTGCTTTGTGCACACACAAATTAACCTGCAACATTCCAAAAATGGGGACTATCAGCCATATGCAGCCAGAGGTTTCATTCCTGCACTGCAAAGGCACCTCAGGGCTGCAGTTGGGCAGCAGAAGTCAATCCAGTCCAGTAATCATAGACCTTATCTGTGCTGGAATACAGAGCTGCAGTCTCTCAAGGTACTTACAAGTGACAATTCCGGGCTGGATGTCTGCAACTGTAGGGAAGCAAAAATGGGCAACAAAGCACAAATTTCCAGACCTCTACCTCTAATTTAAAACTAAATTTCCAAGGAGCTTGCATCCATAGGTTTTTCCACTTGGAAGCAGAAATTTTTACTTCTTGCCTTGTGGTGAAAAGGAAGGGGACAGAGAGGGAGAGGCAGATGCCTCACCCAGTGCATGCTTAATGTTCACCCACAAAAAAAATGCAGGTTCCTGGAAAAACAGTTCCAGGGCAGCACCCAGCTGGGACATCCCAGAGATTGCACAGGCAAAAAAAATAGGAAAATTCCTGTCCATCAGCTCCTAAGCCAATCCTACTCCTAAAAGGATCAGGAACACCACTGGGTCTTTGCCTCCCCAAGTGTTCCAGCAAAACACTTTTCTTATAATTAGCTTTAACAGATAAAAGCCTGATAGAGGAGTAAAGCACAGCTTAATCCCATAAATTTGCCTTGCCAATCCTCAGGCTGCCTCAGTGTCAGGCAGTTCCTCCCTCAATTCAGAGTGCCATGGAAGAGGAGGATGGTCTGTGAAACAGCCTGAAGGGTTCAGACACAGAAATCACCAGGGCTCCCTCAGCATTGACAGGACAAGCCATAGACAGGACAAGGCTTTTCCTCAACCCCCATCAGCATCCAGAGAACTGAAGGCAAACTCACCAAAAGTGTCAGAAATAATCATAGAATGGTCCATGAGATGTGTCTGGAAGGCACCCCAGGAGGCCTCAGGTCCATTCTCCTCTGAGCATCTGCACCCAGACAAGGTCACTCAGGACCCTGCCTATCCACAGCTGGAATAGCCATGAATTCCCTGCACCTCTCCAGATCCCTATCCCAGTATTCAGTCCTCACTCCCAAGTCAACATGCTTCCATGTGTCCATGCAGGATTTCCCACATGCTCTCCCAGCCCTGTGCCTCACCCTGCCAGGAGCAGAGCCAGGCTCTGTCCTCTCTCTCACACCCTCCACCATGGAGCTGTGGGTCTCCCTGTCTCCTCTGCTCCAGTCTCATCCTGGCAGGCCCCAAACCAGACTGATGGCCCAGACAGTGCACCCCAGGGCACTGCTCTGCTGAGCAGAGGGGACAGCCCCTTCCCTCAACACTTCTGCTAACACAGTCAAAGTCACCACTGACCTCTGGTCACTCCTGATCACCTTCTTGTCCCCAGGGGCTCCTCTACAAAGCTTCTTCAAGCAGCAACCCCAGGGCAGGGCTGGTGTTTGCCTCTGCTGAACATCACAGGGTTCCCATCACCCTGTTGCTCCAGCCTGTCACCGTCCCTCTGAAACCCAGACCTGTGACCTCTCTGTTCCACTTGGCATCACCACAGCCCGGCTGGGAGGGCACTCACCCATTAATAACCACATTACACAGCAAATACTGCAACTAATGAACTGTGATCTTATCACAGCTACCAAAAACCAATCAAATAATGTGTACACCTAATCAATGTCTGAGAGGATACAGCTAACCAGAGCACCACCACCACCCCAGCTCCCACAGGGAGTCCTGCATGTTGTGTACAATTCCAAGTGGGAGCTGATAGCGTGCCATGTGTGCCAAATGTAAATTATGCAGTATTAAGATGATTGTCACCTTTGTACCATGACAAAATGACTTCTAGTTTGAGCACTCTCTTCCTCCTGCTTATAAAAATTCCATCCCAGCAGAGATGCAAAGCCAGGGAGCCTCAAGCAGACTCTCCCCAGCACAGACCACAGAGACCCAGCCGACAAGGAAGAGAAAACTCTGCTGGGATAAAATAAACCCATGGAGGAGTTCCACCTGACCACACACTATAAACCTGCAGTGACTTCTGCTCCACAAGCCCTGCTGGGAAACACCGCAGTGGCAACTTGGGAATAATAAACAGCAGATAAAACAGCATCCAGCATCAGTCACAGGAACGTGCATGCTTGGAAACAGAAAAGATGGAAGGTCTCAGTCTTCCAAGAACAAATGGGGCTGCTGGAGAACACAGCCCTGATACCAGGCACCACCCAAGTGCTCCTGGACTGAGCCCTCCAAAAAGGACTTCAAACCAAAAGCTGAAACTTAACATAGAATCACAGAATCATGCAATCTCCTGAGCCAGAAGGGACCCACAGGGATCATCCAGCCCAGCCCCTGTCCCTGCACAGACCCCCCAACAATCCCACCCTGGGCATCCCTGGCAGTGCTGTCCAAAGGCTCCTGGAGCTCTGGCAGCCTCGGGGCTGTGCCCATTCCCTGGGGAGCCTGGGCAGTGCCCAGCACCCTCTGGGGGATGAAGCTTTTCCTAAAATCCAATCTAAACCTCCCTGATACAACTTCATTGACTCCTCACAAGCTGTGGGCACAGCTGCCACTCCCACATGCTGCGCAGCATCTCTGTATGTCAAAGACAAAAGTCTGCTTCTTTAATCTTGTGGTCTCCACTCCTGCATAGTCCTGGAGAGGAGAGGCATGTCTGTATCCCACTGTACATCCCAGTCACCCGTGTCCATGCTCCAGCCAAATCTACCCAAACTCACCCCATCTTCCGAACTGGGACCGGTGTATTTTTCAAGCGCTTCCAAGAAGAGCGACCACTCCTGACAGTTGCAGAAGACCTGAAAAAAAAAGTTTGTGGAACCACCCCTGTGCATTTCACAGGAAAAGAGAAACTTCAAAAATCGTGAAGATTTCCAGAGCTGGGGAATTAGTTGCCATGGATATTTGCTGCTGTGACAAATACTCTAATTCTGTGCTGGGGTGAGTGACAGGCACAAAGCACCAAGTCAGCTGGGAAGAGCAACACGGCGTGGCTGGAACACAGCACACACAACCCCACGTCTGTGGGAGCATCCCTGAGGGAACTAAGCCAGGGACCCGAACATCACCAGCACCAGGAGGCCAAGTGACTCCTCAAAGGAGCTTTGTTCCCATCCAGGCTACCCAGCCCTGCTGTCACATCCACGGCTGTGCCATGGGAAGGTGAGTTCACTGTTCTTTGAGAGCCCCCCCAGCCACAGTGTTTAGATGTCTGTGCCAACCAACCAGCCTGAAGTGAGATCTTACAACAGCAATACACAACCAGCAGGCCCCAAGGACAAAATCTTCCTGCTCTGTTTCTTATAAAGTTCCTAGAAGAAACCTGCTCTAGCTATTAATAACAGATGCAGAATCACTGCTTTGTGTTAAAGAAGGAAAAGAGAAAGGCCCTGACTCCCACTTCACCATATTTTCCCCCAAATGCATTGCAGAAGCTGCTTTAAACAGCCACGCGTGCCCAGACAGTGCTCTCATCCAGAAAGATTTGGAGAATTAAGACTATTTTTAGGGAGTGAAGCACCTCCCCCTGAGTCACTGCAGGGACATATATCTATCCGGTCGTGATTCAAAGCAGAAATAGCCTTGACGAGTTAGATAAAAATTAAAAAAAAAGACAGGAAAGTGAATACTAACACAGCTTGGTGTGAAAGGAAGGGCAGGGGAAACAGAGGTGACAACGGGTTTGGCCAATGTCACCAGTGCTGACACAGCACCGGCTCCATCAGTGCCCGTGTCACAACGTGTGACCCGTGAGCAGCTCCAACCCCACAGCAAGGAGCAGCATCACCTGGGGACAGCACAGGCCAGGTACAAAACAGCCCTGCCAGGAGCCCTGGCTTGCAGAGAGGGAAGCGAATCCCAAGTGCCTGGAAGGGGACCAAAGAGGAGATTTGCTCCCATTTGTTCTGCTTCCATCGCAGAGCTCCGCTAACACGCAGTCCCACGCTTCCCATCTGCATGTTTAATTCTAATCGTTGATCTGTTTGCAGCCCAGGGCTCTGCACACACGGCTGTGAGTCAGCAGCCACTGCCCCAGCACCACACACACAGCCAGCTCTGTTTTCCTCCAGCTTCAGCTCTGCCTGCCCAGCCCGCAGCAGGCAGGGAATATTATGTCATTAATTATTAAATAAGCTTTTTGATCAAAACCAAACAAAGGCTGATGCAAAGTGTAGAAGGATCCCTGACACAGTGCTGTAGGAACTGCTACAATAATTGAACAGTATAATGAAGACCTGAAGGGATATTTAACACCTCCGGTTAGCTCAGGTTTGGAAGCACTATCTTACTTAGGGATAAATCTCCGGGATGCTGCCTGCCCTCCTGACAGCAGGCTGGGACAACTCACATTTCAGGGTGACAACCTGAGCTGTTGGCCATCAGCTGAACAGACCTACAGGGAGCAGAGGCTCTGATATCACTGATAACACTTCAGGCACCTGAAATTACCAGGCTGAGTTACCCAGTTACAACAATTGATACACAAGCACGAAATACAGAGAAGCTCAATGGTCTGACCTGCTGCAGCATAACTCAACCTACAGATAAGGAACGTCACTGTCATTCAGAGCTGAGTTCAGAGCACATTGCACTGATTGGAAACTCCTTTTCAGGGGAAAAAGAGGCAGGATACAAGGGATACTGCATGGAAAAGCACAGCAGGTTCCTCACAATACTCCTGACAAGAAGGATCAGCTCCTTCCCCAGTGACTCACTGTGGGTATAGGGGATGACAGGCTATACAAGCACCAACTTAAACCTGTAATTGGAGCAAGCCAAGTCAGAGCTGAATACATATTTCCCTGGAAAAAGGAAGGCAAGGGAGCTGCAGGAAGAGGCAGGTGATGCCAGTCACCTCTGCAGGCAAAGGACAGCCATCCTGCTCCTGGAGCAATATGACAGCAGACAGACCAAGGGCTGGCGAGGGTTTTCCAGGGTTGAGTACAGCCACGGATGTCCTGGAGCAGGAGCCAGCCCACATCAACCTCTGCCCCTAAAGGTCAGCACAGCCCCTGCTGCCCCACTCCAGCAGAGCTGAGGGAGCTCCAGCACCATGAGAGAGATGCAGGGCTGGACAGTGACCCCCTGCCCTTGCCTGGGACAGCAAAGAAGAACTACAGCAGTGTGTGTTCCAGCAATGGAAGCTGGACCAGGGGACACAAGAAAGGGGTAACAAGCACCTCACTCAGGTAAGGACCCAGGCAGCTGAGCCCATGAACACCCTTCATATCTGCAAACAGCTCCAGGAGTGAAAACTGCCATGTGAGCCAGGCTACCTGAGGGATCCCCATGTGACCAATACGGAGACAGCAGCACAGGCTGTTGTGCTTCCACACAAGTCCAGAGTGCTCTGTCCCCTCCAAGTTTAGTTCTGCACATGACAAACCAGATATTTCTTCTACAATTACATCAAATTGAGTATTTGGCCAGTATAGAATCGTGGAATGGTTTGGGGGGGAAGAGATCTTAAAGGTTCCACTCCCCTGCTATGGACAGGGACACCTCCACAAGACCAGGCTGCTCCAAGCCCTGTCCAACTTGGCCTAGAACACTTGCAGGGATGGGATGAGGGATGACATCAATCCCATCTAGCCAAATGAAGATGATACAGATAGAAATAAAGTAGAAAGATGGTTCATGGCTCTTGTCACAGTTTGCAACCAGCAAACAGAACAAGGCAACAGTTGTAAATCCCCTCACCCAGCAGTAATGACCAACCCATGACGGAACCATCCTTAAGGATAAGATCCGTGTCTCACGCCCTCCTGCAGAGTCAGCAGCAGTTGCTGTTGCTGTTTGGACTCAAGCAAGCCCAACCCCCTCCACAGCACTAAACTGGGAGCAGAGCAATCCAGTTTGGAACCAGCAGCTCAAAGAGCATCATTCCCCCCACCCCACGGCACCCCTCCAGTGTCATGTGGACATGCAGTGTCCCCACTGAGCCGTGGCAGCACCGTGTCCCCAGGGATAAAGCACAGCAAGGAGCTGCTTCCAGAATGGGCAAATAACAAGGAGGAACAGCAAAGCACCATATGGATCCAGAGAGTGCCATGGGAAAACAAGCTGACTGGGAACACCAATTATTCATCACTGTTTAAAAACAAGTAGCTCAAAGTCACCAGGAGCTGCAGAGCTGCCCTGGAAACCTGCGCGCTCCAGCACCCAAAGAGAGACAAACACTCCAGGAAATGTCTGCAGAGGGACAGGGTGTGACAAAAATCATTCCAGGAGAGCATGTTGCCTCATTCTATCAGGTACAAGCTAAATGTAAGGAAAAGCTTTACCCTCCAAGGGTGGTCCACCACTGGAAGAGGGGCCTGGAGAGGCTCCACAAACTCAGACCTTGGAGATTTCAGGGGCTGGAGCACAAGTGTGATGAGGAGTGGCTGAGGGAGCTGGAGTGGCTCAACGGGGACCTTCTGGCTCTGCACAATTCCCTGACAGGAGGGGACAGCTGGGGGGGTCGGGCTGTGCTGCCAGGGAACAGGGACAGGAGGAGAGGGAACGGCCTCAGGCTAGGGCAGGGGAGACTCAGGTTGGATATTGGGAACATTTCTTCATGGGAAGGGTGGTCAGGATAGCACCGCTGTCCAGGGCAGTGCTGGAGTCCCCATCCCTGCAGGGATTTAACAGCCGTGTGGATGTGGCGCTTGGGGACATTGGGTCAGCGGTGGCCTTGGCAGTGCTGGGGGATCAGAGGCTCTCAGAGGTCTNAAGCTAAATGTAAGGAAAAGCTTTACCCTCCAAGGGTGGTCCAAAACTGGAAGAGGGGCCTGGAGAGGCTCCACAAACTCACACCTTGGAGATTTCAGGGGCTGNCTCCTAGGCTCCCTCAATTCCCCCACACCTCTACCACCAGCAGCAGTTTTCAAGCTCCTTCCTGAACTCCCCTCCTCAGCTTTCAGTGGAGTCCCAGTATAAGAAACAGGAAAAAAACCTCTGGGTTGTGCTCAAGCCCTTATGATGCCAACCAGGAGTTAACTGCTGGGTAACAGAAGTGAGGAAGAATGCTGCTCTGTGAAACAAAGCTTTTCCAGGGAAATGATCTGCAGGATGACCCAGACAAGACAGCTGAAGTGTCCCAGGCACTCATCACTGCTCTAAGAGGGGAGTTAATGCTGCCTGATGGGGAAGCCTTTCCCTTCCCAACAATGACACGGTTTTCCTCTCTCCATTTGTCATTGCTTTCATCATTACACCCCATGCCCACACAAAGCACTGCTGAAGGCTCTCCAGACAGCCAGCCACAGGTACCCAGCTCCAGTCCATCCCACAGAGGAGTCAACATATCCCAGAGCTCTTAGAAAGGCCAAGGAGCTGCTGGGAGAACACAACACTCTTGGAGCATCCATGGTCACATGAGCCAACGCCAATCTTCGATGAATTAATACTCACCTGAAGATCCTCTCTAATCTCCTTGAAAACACTTATCTGTTCAAGGTGATTAGATTCTCCCATACAGAGCCGCTAATTATAGATTATGATAAATCTGAGCGGCAGCCTGCAAGAGGAGTTCAGAGAGAGAGTTTGGATCATTAGCAAGTCAAGCAGATTAGTCCTGCATCCCCAAACTGCCTTCCCACGCCGGCATCACTGAATCAGCCAAAAAACTTGGTCAAAAACAACACAGGAGGAACAATCAAGGGCAAGTAAAATGGTCCAACCATATTGCTGTGGATTTAGGAACTTCCTAAACACACACACCTCACTCCAGAGGATGGTACTGCACAGGAACTCCTCAAGAATTCCTCAGCAGTTGTTATTTTTCACAGGTTCAGAGCAAGGAATACAAAGCAAAGGCACATGAAGTTTCCCTGGCAGCAAGACTTGATGTCTTCATCGATGTAGCAAAGCTACAGGAGGCTTTAAATGCTCCATTTGGGAAAAAAATGCTGTAATTAGAAGCTTTAATTCAGCAAACCATCCCTGTGAAACCAACTGGGCGGCAAACACGCATCACACTCGGCTGCTGGAGCAAACCCCTCAGCACAGCTCCGAAGGATGGCACAGCACCCACCCACACACCAGCACCACCAGGGACACCAAGGGGACACCCGGGATTTCAGCAGCTCAGCTCTGCAAACCAAAATCCTCCCAGGCAACGTGACAGGCTGGGGTTTAAAGATAAAGAGCGAGTGGCAGGAAATCCAAATGGAACAAAAAGCTTCAACCTGGAACGAAATCAATCCACGCAAGGGGGCGGCTTGGGCACCACGGGGCAGTTTTCCCAGTTTAGATGACTTCAGTAGACAAGCAAAATGAAGTTTCTACAAAGCTACTCATGAGCAGCCACAGCTAAATCAGGTGGGCTGTCAGCTACAAAGGTGACAACAGAAGGAGAGTGCAGCAGTTCACCCACAAGGGCAGGGAAGGAGACTTCTGGTGTGGACCTGCTGAGCTGGGATGAGCACAAAGAGCCAGCAGAGAGCAAGACCCGTGACTCTCAGAATGCCAGAGACCTCTATAGAATATATATAGATAGACAAATATAGATATATGCTCTTTATCAGTGAACAGGCAGCAGCCTGACACCTGCCTGGCTCCTGCCATGGAGCTAGAAATCATATCAAAACAGAACTGCCAGTTTTTACCCCAGACTGTCTCCCAGGAGCGCTCCCAGATGAGCAATTCAAACTGACACAGTCACTACTTCAGAGTGCTGGTTTTGAAGAGTATCATGGAGGCTTTTCTCCACTTAAGAAAGACTTCACCACGTGTTCTGCACTGTATTTTTGTACTCCTGACTCACAAGCAAATTAACTCAGTTGTCATCAAGCCTAGTGATGAAAAGAAGCACAAAACCCTCCAGCATCTCTTTTCCCATGCAGCTGCTGAAGGTCTGCCCTGCCTGAAAGCTTCACAAAGTTTCAACTCCTTCACATGCTGCTCAGAATAATTTTCTTGGGTGTTTCTGTTTGTTGTTTCAGCCTAAAACAGATTGAATTGTCTTAAAATACACCTGGTTGTTCCCACCTAAAATAATTGTTGAAGAAAAACGCTTATTCGATCGTGACAGGCTTGGCATCAACATGTAAAAATAATATTCTGACATGGTTACAAGTGGGGTGTTAAACTCCGACAGCCTTTTTGAGCAGACTTAAGGCATTCCAGAAAGGATTACAGTAAATTAGCTGAATTACAGACAGGTAATTACATTTTTTGGGGAGTAGGTTGTTTGGCTTAAGTTCTTTGAGGGTTTTCAACAACTACAACTAGATAAACACATCATTTACCTTCTGCACTGTTACCTGCTGTGGTCTGACCCAGGACCCAGGTCTCTCTTTGAGCTCCAAGAGTTTATATTCACACCTGACAGGGAGCTGGAGCTCTGCAATCTACTTCAGGCTATGTGTCAGCAGCTGGAGCTGAGAGGAAATCAGCTGATGAACTTTATGTCGGGAGAAAAAACAGCTTTAGCATAACCTTTACAGAGAATTCCTGTCTCAGGCGGTTTGGCACTTTAAAGACTTATTATTTTATAAAGCTCAACCATCTCTAATATCCAGGATTGTTCCCGTGTCCTGAAGTACAACCAACATCAGCTGCACAACACCGAGGGTGACAGAACGCTTGTGTTCCAAGTGACAAGCATAAACATGATCCAAATCACAGAATCCCTGAATGGTCTTGGTGGGAAGGGACTTAAAGCTCCTCTCGTTCCACACCCCTGCCACAGACAGGGTCACCTTCTTGGAGGATAAAAACACCAACATCCACGTTTGTATTTTCACTACTCAAGTGAGACAAGCAGCACAAGGGAAGCTACAAAGATGACACCGCTTTGGATTCAGCCTCGCAGCCTCGGGGTGTCTGACACGCTCCTCGCTCGCTGAGCCCACAGCCCGTCTGCACAAACCCACCGCGCCAGACAGCGCAGGGAGCCAGGCACGGCTGGCAGTCACTGCTGGAGCTGCCTTCCGTCCCCCAGCCTGGGCTGACTTCCCAAGCCCAACATTCCCAGCACAACATCCCAGGCCATCCTTCCACCGCCACCGCAGCGCCCGCAGCCACTGGCACTGCTGGGAGAAGGACTCCTAAGGCTCTGGCAGAGTACAGATTTCTTGTTCTAGCAGGAGCAGGTTACACAGCTAAGGGAGGAGGGTTTGGGGTGCTTGGCCGGAAGGTTCTGATTTGGGCAGCTGTAGCAGCCGGAGCTGCTGCAGCAGGAGCGCAGGGATGGAGAGAGAGAAGGATGGGAGATCCAGGGCGTTCCATCATCCCGGGGCCCCGCTGCCCCGCACCAGACCCCGCCGCCGCTCTGCAGGATCAAAACCCGCGTTTGGCTTTAAAAGAGGAAAAAAAGCCCAAACTAAGCAATACGAGGCGATTTTCGCTGTGCAACAGCGCAGCCGCCGCGGTCCGTCCCCCCCTCCCGGCGTCCCCTGCCCGGCCCCCCGGCCCCGGTACCTGTAGTAGCTG
>VXBB01016385.1:3834-20032 GCA_013399915.1 Illadopsis cleaveri | reverse complement strand
AAATCTCCTTTCTTGGATTTTCTCTCTAAAAGGAAAATATGGAGACAGCATTAGAGAAACAATGTAATTTGGGAAAACATGAGTCCCAGATTATCCTGGAGTTCTCTCTGAGTCTGGGCAGGGGGTCAGGAGTTGTGGATAAGAGCTGGTCTTTGTCCCAGAGAAGCTGTCAAACACCCATGGGAAGGCGGTGATGGACTCCTATCTTTGAAGGGTGGTGGGGAGAAAGCTCCCATCGGCTTGTGAGTAGCAGCTGAGGTAGAGCAGCAGCTCTGCAGTACCCAGAGGGGTGTGGAGAGGGACTTGGAGAGCCCTGGGGCCACGCTGGAGGGAAGGGTAGGATTTCCACTGGGAAACCTCTGTGGGAAACCTCCGCCATTCCAGGCCTGTCCCTGTGAGAGGGAGGAGGTGGAGAGGGAATCTGGCAGGACTGGCAGGGACAGTGGCAGGAGGAGGAGAGGGAGGGGATGGGCACAGCGGTAGCNTCCCAGCCGTTAACTGCGAGCTGTGATGGCCCCGCCCCCGTCGGTTGATTGGCAGCGCTGCTGCCCAATGAGGAGTCCCAAGAGTGCCAGGGGCTGGGTTCCGTTATGGCGGGCGGGGAGGGGGTGAGGGGCGAGGGAGAAGAGGCGTCTTGTTCCCTCCGGGCTGCCCAGATCTGTATTCCTGACAGCACGACAAGTAGCCCGAAGAATAAACGTTATCACTCTGAGGTCACATCTGCCAGGCGCGAGTGAGCCCAGTGGGTGTCCAGGAGCCCCGAGAGGGCTGGTTTGAAACATCGGGACACAAAGAGAATTCCCCTAAGCCACACTGTTAACCAGACTGGTTTTACAGGCCATAAAAGTGATAATGAACCTCGGCTGATGAACATGCTGATGTTTCACAGGCTGAGTTAATTGGTTGCCTGTGAGTTGATGACGTCTGCGAAGAACATGATGGCCCTTGAAGGCTGCACTGCAGCCGTGCCCTCACCCTCCGCCCGGACAGTGACACGGATGCCCTCGGGAGGATTTGGTTTCCAGTAGGAAACGTGGCGAAATGCTGAATTCCAGGCCATGCTCACAGTGATGCTCTGTCCCTCACAGGAGCTGGCACAGCACAGTGGTGGAGTGGCCATGCCCTCACGGGCAGCCTTGTCCTGTGTCCCAGCCTTACCTGGCCAGAGCAGCTCCTTTATTTCTGTGCAGGGATGTCCAAGTCCATGAATAAATCTGCAGTGCCCAGTGCTCATCCATTCCCAACTGCTTCCCTACACAAAGCAAATGAGGGGCTGGAGGTGGGAGATATAGTGGGACCACCAGGTTGGGCTGGGCTTTCTGGTGTGGCACTGGTGAGGATGGATGAGGGGACACTTGGTCTTCCTGCCTGCCCGGGATATCTGGTACCATCTCCAGCATCCCCACGTCATTTTCCGCCAGGCTTATTACCTGGAGCAGTGACCTCCATGTGGGTTCCCTCCTGCACTGAGTGGCTCAGCCAAAGGTCTGATTCAAATCAAGAATGAGATAAAGTGTGACAGTGAATCTGGGTTTGGGTCCACCCCAAACTGGGACATGCCCAGCCCACTGTGGGAAGAAGGGGCAGCTGGAACTGCAAGTCTGGGCCAGGCTGTCCAGTAGCTTCCAGGGAAAGCACTGACCTGCCCAGAAACACCTTCTCAGGCTCTAATTTTGCAACTGGGATCACGCTGGATCTAAACACAGAAGATTCATGATTTCCCAGCTGCACTGTGATCGAGAGCACAGCAGAGCTGTGATTTGAGGCTGCAGAGGGATGTGCTGTCAGTTGGATGTGTCCTCACAGAGCTCATCACAAAACAGAGAACAGCCCTTGAGACGTGGAGAGCTGCTGCTTTTCTGGACAAGGGCTCCAGAAGGGATCCCTAACCCCCCTGAAAGGCTGCCACATGCCCTGCAGATATTCTGGAATGAAATCCATCATGAAAAGAATGTCTTTCCAAAGTTGAGGAGTGTCCTGATTGTTTTGTTTGAAATGTGCCACTGCTCTCCAAGAAGTGCAGACTTGGACTTCCTGACAGCCATGACCTGGAGATGGCATCAACTGGCCAGTGACTGTCACCAGAGTCCCCTGTGTCCTGGTGTGCACAACCTGCTTGAAGGGACAGCAAGTCCTTGTGACATCCAGGGAAAGAGGAAGGAAAGGGGTGGAGCCGTGGGTCGTATGCAAACCTCCTCTAAAGAAGGGAAGACTGTGGATCACTGCTGCTCCCTCCTGGACCTGGATAATTACAGACATTCCCATCTTGCAGGAGGAGATGACCCATGTCCAGAGCAGCCCTGACTCGTCCTGCAGCTCCACACACTGCTCCAAGCCAGCAGCAGCTATTCAGCCAGGAAGAAAAACAGGTCAGTTTGGGAGGGGGATGAAACATCACCAAACCTGCGTCAATCCCGTCCACATCCAGGATGTAGAAAAGCCTCAGATCTATCCTCAAACAATCCTCTGCACCCAAACCCACCAGACTGCATCACTGCCTGAGCCACAGGTGCACAAGAATCCAAAGTATGTGGGGCATGTCCGAGCAGGGAAGGAAAGGAAGAGCCGGGAGCTCCTGGTACAGCCTGGGCACACCGTCCCCCACAGCTTGAGTCCAGCTGTGTTCCAACAGCAGGACTCTGTTACAGACACCTGAAGGCCAGAGACTTTCCTGGCCCCAGCTGGCTTCATCCACCACCCAACCCCCTCTCCAGGTGCTGAATCCCACTCCTCTGCAGCAAAGGGAGGCACAGCTCAGAGCATGGGAGCTGGCTGGCCGAAATGCTTGGAAAACCATGATCCACCCCAGCCTGGTCTGCCCAAATAATTTCCCTGTTCCTGCTACCACCCACCCCTGCATGGGACCTGGGAAGGGACATCAAGGAGGGGGATGATTTGAACTGATTGTGAAATGACGGTGAAAGAGCAGAAGCACACAATGGAGCCTTGCTGCAGACAACAGCACCTCAGCCTGTCACTGCAGGGACAGTCCCCTCCTGCCACGGTCCTTTGGCTGCAGCCTTACATTGTGCTCTGCTGGGAACATGGAGCTCTGGCACCACACCAAGCCCTGGAGGACTCCACAGGGCCAACTGATCCCTGACCACATCCCTCCTGCAGCTTTGGCTGCTATTCCCTCATTCCCATGTCATGCTGTCAGTGGGATGACAGCATCCATATCCTGAAAAGGTGGGAAGGAGTTTGCACTTCCCTGGCCCCCAGAGCCTGTCCAGGCAGGGCACAGAGAAACCAGGGAGTCCCTGCAGAGTTTGCCAAAGGAATGAGTGTAGTGGGGTTGGTGAAAGCTCGGAGCTAAAGGACCCAACAGGGAAAACGGGAGAGCTGGAGGTGCTGGGTTGGCTCTGAGAGCACCAGGCTGGAGCTGGGTGACAGGAGCAGGAGTGCAGAGGGACACAGCCAGGTGGGGACAGCTGTGGCACAGGAAAATGTTCCTGGACCTGCCAGGGCACTGAGACCAGAGTGTGTGAGTTTGGTCCTAATCTGTCTGCNGGGTGGATACTGGGAACATTTCTTCCTGGAAAGGGTTTTCCAGCCCTGGCACAGCTGTCCAGGGCAGTGCTGGAGTCCCTGTCCCTGGAGGGATTTCACAGCCATATGGATGTGGCACCTGGGGACAGGGGTCAGTGGTGGCCTTGGCAGTGCTGGGGAATGGTTGGACTTGATACTCTCAGAGGGCTTTTCCAACTTTAATGATTCTGTCATTCTGTGAGTCTGCAGCAAGTCACAACCTCCATCTTCCAGGCAAAAGCCAGCTGCTTCCTGTCTCTGCTGAGTGGGAACACGAAGGGCTCGATCAGCAGGGATACCCAGCCCCTGCAGAGCCAGGCCCGGGGGGACAGTCCAGCTCCAGCAGCTCCAGAGGCTTCAAGGCCACGGGGCTGGGGAGGGGGCAAGGAGAGGGCAAAGGGGGACTGACATCACCCAGGCTTGGGGCTGTTCATCCCGGGGGTGCTGCTGTGTGCCAGGGCTGGCTGCCATGGGAATGCTGGCACGAAGGACAGCACCGAGCTGGGGGACCGGAGAAATGGGTGACAGGCTCCTCCCAGCACGGCGGGGACGGGGAGGGGTTCAGAGGGGCTGAGCTCTCTAAGTTCTACACAGAGTAGCTCTATTAGAGCCCTGCAGCCCCTCTGCCTCCACGGCAAAGAGGGGGACACATCCCCCGCTCCCCCTGGGTGCTGCTGTGTGCCGGGAACCCCTTGGGAAGCACCCCCCACAGTGTGCAGGGTGGGTGCTGCTTGGTTCTAATCCACTGCTTTTCCCACAGCATCTTCCCACAAGGAAAACACCAGGGGTGGCCAGCGTGGGTCACCCCTAGGTGACAACCTCCAGGCTCCTCTCTAAAAACTTCTGACATTATTTGCTTTTTGGCATTTTGTTTTTATTCATCTCAATACATCTCTTCTTGGGTTTCAGTCACCAAGCCAGCTGGTATAGGTGTACACCAGCCTGGCACTGATGCCTGCATGACCAGAATTGTTCCCTGTCTGTCCTGTCCAGCAGCTGTCACATTGAATCCTGGAATGGTTTGGGTTGGAAGGGACCTTAAAGATCATCCAGTTCATCTGGTGAACAGCAAATCCTCATTTTCCTGGACAAACTCAGCAGGCAAAAACTGCTGATAAAGAAGGAAGGGTCTGTCCATGGAGAGGAAAGGATGCAGGGCAGATTTATCACAGGTGGGAGGAGGAAAGACAAGAATGTACCTTAAATACCCTGGAAAAGCAAGACTTGATAGACCTGTGCAAATCTTGCATAGATTTGCTTCAAATTCAGGTGCCAAACCCTGATTTTCCATGCAGTGTTTCTAGTGCCTTGCAGCACCTGAATTATGTCTATGCAGAGGTTAGGGGAAAGCTTTGTCCTTCTTTAAATAACAGTTTTAAAAGTAAATAATAAAAAGAATTTATTGCCAAGGCCTGATGGCTCCTGATTTTTGAGCACTGAGGTGTGACTTGCCTGTGCTGTCCTGGTGTCTGAGCTATGCCTCCCCCATCAGTTTTGAGAATTCCCTTCAGAAATCCCAGCTGAGGGGCACAGCTTGGAGGTACTGAGCATTTTTCAATCCAGTGAAGGAAACACTTGATTGAGGATGTGACATGATTGAGGACGTGGAAGCAATCTTCCAAGGTCCAATTATACCCTCGAGGTCACTGGGAAGCATAAAAAATAAGCAGCTTCATTTCAAGCAGAAAAGGTTTAGGTTATGAAATCCAAACACTGCAATGGTGACTGGAAAACCAGGACACAGAGTCTATCCAGATCCTGAGTTAGAAGGGACCCGCAAGGGTCACGGAGTCCAACCCCTGTCCCTGCCCAGACCCCCCAACAATCCCACCCTGGGCATCCCTGGCAGTGCTGTCCAAAGGCTCCTGGAGCTCTGGCAGCCTCGGGGCCGTGCCCATTCCCTGGGGAGCCTGGGCAGTGCCCGGCCACTCTCAAGGCATGAGCCAAGGAAAAACTCCATCCCTTTCACATCACTCCCTCACAGGAAAGCAGTCCCTTGAAGAGGTGTTTCCCTCCTGCAGCTGCCTCACTGCTCCCTCCCAGCCCAGGCCCTCCAACGACCCCGTTCCCATCGATGTAAAAGGGCAGCAACACCAGATGGATTGCACTGGTTTATTGCTGTAAAAGAAGCGTTGTCTTCCTAAAATGTCTATGTGCTGGAAGCCGTGGCCGGAGCCGGGGCACGGCCTGCAGGAGGAGCTCTCTGGACGTGTCTCTCAGTTGCTTTTTTGTCGGCAGCTCCTGCCTGTTCCGAGGGCTTCGCTTCATCCGCAGGCAAACGGGAGGAGGGACCTGGCACCTTCCCACTCCTGCGATCGAACACTTCCAGGGATTTTTTAAACTGTTCGGCTTTCTTCTTCCTCCACGCCATCTTTCTCTCCTGTTCTTTCAAAAACTGCTGCCGTAATTGTTTGTGGAGATGATGAGTTTTCTTTTTGGCCTTGTCAAATCTTTTTACCTTTGTGAGAGCAAACATAAGACCTTATTGCCACTCTCCTACTATGAAATAAAGAATTCCAAAGTGGTGCTTGTCTTCTGGAAGAGACAGATCCCACCACATCCCTCACTATGAGTAAGGTGATTTCCAAGCAAAAAGCTCCAAAATGCAGAATCACAGAATCATGGAATGGTTTGGGCTGGAAAGGACCTTAAGCTCATCTTTTTTCAATTCACAGGGACACCTTCCACCAAACCAAGTTGCTCCAAGCCCCAGCCAACCTGGCCTGGAACACTTCCAGGGGTCGAGGGGCAGCCACAGTTCTGGGTACCCTATGCCAGGGCCTCACCACCCTCACAGGGAAGAATGTCTTCCCAATATCCAATCTGAACTTATTCTCTTCCAGGATATCATTGGAACAACATCTGAGTCCAGGTTAAGTCCATGGCCAATGATGCCTGTGGCTTATTCCAGACCACAGGTGACTTGGAGATAGGATATGACAGCTGTGTCCTGGGGTTAGGATGGAGACACAACCACTCGTGTCAAAGGTGGCCCAAGTCCAACAATTGCCTCTCCCAGCCATTGCAGAGAGCCTTGGCACCCCCTCCTGATCCAGCAGGCTGAAGACCTAAAGGCCTCCTTGTGCCACAGGGGGCCATGAGCTCTGTCCAAGGGAAGAGGAGACCTCACCTGCTCCTCCAGGAGCTGCAGCTCATGGGCACTGGTGGGGCCGCTGGAGGTGGGCAGGGGGTAGTCCAGGTCAAGGTCCCAATCTGCAGGGCTGCTCTGGGTAAGAAAGGGCTTTGTGTCACAGGCCCACGGACCTGCTCCCGGAGAGTGGGGGGCCCCCAGCTCAGTGTGAGTATTGCCCAGCCTGGTGTGAGGGTTCCCCAGGACAGTGTGAGGGTTCCCCAGGACAGTGTGAGGGTCCCCAGGACAGTGTGAGGGTCCCCCAGCCCCAGGACAGTGTGAGGGTTCCCCAGGACAGTGTGAGGGTTCCCAGGACAGTGTGAGGGTCCCCCAGCCCCAGGACAGTGTGAGGGTTCCCCAGGACAGTGTGAGGCTCCCCCAGCCCCAGGACAGTGTGAGGGTCCCCCAGCCCTGCACCGGGGCCTGCTGATCTGGCTCTGGGGTGGTGCAAAGAAAGTGACACGAGGCCGTGTTTGGCCCTGCTCCTCCATGACCTCCTGTCTCTGCTGTTGATGGTCAGTTGTTGTCATGGTGACCGTGACAGGCAGCCTGCCAGGAGTCACCTCCAAACTCTACCTCAGTGACACAGTGGCCCCAACAGCTTCTCCTGCCCTTCACCCACTGCACCAGCATCATCCTCAATGTCTGCCTGGAGTAGTGACCAGGCTCTGTCCTGGCAAGGAGCACCTGTGTGTCCCCATGCTGGACACCTCCACTGCCTGCATCTCCAGCTGCTGGGCTCAGTGACAGCCAGGATCCACAGCGTGGGGACACACAAGGGTGAGTCAGTCCCCACTGGCTGTTTGGCCTGATGGAGCACCACTCCCTGTCCCCTACAGGAATAGAACCATAGAATCATGGAATTATGGAATCATGGAATCATGGAATCATGGAATCATGAAATGGATTGGGCTGGAAGGGACTTTAAAGCTCGTCTTGTTCCACCCCCTGCCATGGGCAGGGACACCTTCCACTGTCACAGGCTGCTCCAGGCCCCATCCAGCCTGGCCTTGTACACTGTCAGGCATGGGGCAGCCACAACTTCTCTGGGCAACTTGTGCCAGGGCCTCCCCATCCCCACAGGGAACAGTTTCTTAAAAATATGCAGTCTAAACCTACTTTCCTTCAGTTTGAAGCTGTTCTTCCTTGTCCTGTCCCTCCAGACCCTTGTCCAAAGTCTCTCTCCATCTTTCTTGCTGGCTCCCTTCAGATACTGGAAGGTTGTAATTAGGTCACCCTAAAGCTTTTTCTTCTCCAGGCCAAGTCAGATCAATTCTCTCAGCCTTTCTTCACAGCAAAACTGCTCCATCCCTCTGATCATCTTGGTGCCTCCTCTGGACTTGCTCCAGCAGCTCCATGTCCTTCCTGTGCTGGGCCCCAGGGCTGGTGGGGTCTCACCTGTGTGGGGCAGAGGGGCAGAATCAGCCCAGCACACAGTGGCTTTCTCCAAGGTCAAATCCTGCCGTCCCAGCAGAGAGCCCAACAGCAGCTCCTGGCTGCAGGGTCAGGCCAGTGCCAAGTTCAGCATCAGCAGGTCCAGATGCTCAGCTCTGCGGCCGGGACAGTGCCCCATGTTTGTGGAAATGAAGTAGGAGAAACTCTGCTGCTCTGAGTACAAACGAGCTGTTGTGACCTCTTGGCAAGAAATCCAGGGAAGGCCAGCAGCAGTTCTTCCAGATCCATGCTAGAGCACTGAAAATAAACTCACATCTGAAGAGCTGGAACGTGGTCTGTGCTGCTGAAAGTACAGAGGATTTGAGATATCCCAGTAAGTAGTGAATTTTACTATTAATAAAATCAGCACAGTTTTCACTTCTCATTTGTACCAGGGCCTTGATAGGGACTCCAAGACCACCACGTGCTCAGGGAGTGTTGTTTTATTCCAGCACAAAATGTGCTGCTGAGGCAGGACAGCAATTTGCTGTGAGTCAGGAGACTTGGAACATCACCAACACATGTTTTTCCTAACTGGGATACAGCTTTGGGTTTTGAGACAACTACTCAAAGTCCCATCATCTGCTGCCTTCCAGAGAGGGAAGGAAGAAGACAGGCTCCAGCATCTCTGGTTGGGAGAGACCCAAAGATGTCACAGCCCTTTCTCTTCCCCACTTTACTGCCACAACTCTTTTTCAGGAGATGCCTTGCGAGATCCATGGTTATTGTCCATCCTTGTGGCAGGGCGTTGGAATGAGATGAACTTTAAGGTCCCTTCCAACCCAAATCATCCCATGTTTTATAATTTGAGCAAGCTGCTCCTTGATCATGAAGAACCCCATTCCTTGGTGGGGTCTCATAGCCCCAACAGATGTGAGGACTTGGAGCCAGGTAGAGTCAGGCTCTCTTCCCAGGGAACAAGAAACAGGACAAGGGAGATGGCCTCAAGTTGCAGTAAGGGAGGTTTAGGTTGGATATTAGGGAAAAATTCTGCACAGAAATGGTGGTAAGGCATTGGAACAGGGTGCCCAGGGCTATGGTGAAGTCCTCATCCCTGTAAATGTTCAAAAAATGTGAGTATGTGGCACTTGGGGACATGGGTTAGTGCTGACCATGACAGTGCTGGGGAAACAGTTGGACTTGGTGATCTTAGAGAGCATATCCAACCTTAACCACTCCATCTTCCTCTGATTCTATGACTTTTAAAATGTCTTTAAGCTCCTGTGATTTCATCTTTTAGAAACTCAGCTACTCAGCCAAGAGCCTGCTCAGCACGGGGCAGGAGCCTGTGACACAGAACAGTGAAGCCACCAAATGGTTAAGGACAAAGCCTGGAGGGGATTTTTGGGTGCTGGAACAGAGGCTGTGGGGCTGGAAGGGAGTCTGAGGGATGATCCTGTCCATCTCCTGGCCTCCAGTCTCATTTGGGCAGCTTCAAATGCCCTCAGCTCTCTGGGTTAGGCTGTCCTACAAGGAAAAATGCAATCTTCCTACATCTACCCTAAAAAAGGCTTTGCCATAATTCCAGCTCCATACCCAGGACAGTCCCTGACACTGTTTGAGGACTGGGATGTGGTAGGTTTGAGAGCACAGCCCAGCATATCCCAGAAGGATATAATTTCCTGGCTCAGGCTCCCCAGCTTAGCAAGTGTTTGCCCCTGCTGCAGATCCCAAATCCTGCTGTGCCAGTGCAGTGAGCTCCAGGGCAACAGTTAATCCCTGTCCTGAAAGAGAGAGAATTTCCACCCTGTGCTCCCAGGCACACAGTGAATCCACCCTGGATTTCCTCTCCCCTGCGTGGGCACATGCTGCTCCTGCTCCAGGGCCATCCCAGCACGTTCCATTGCCACTTCCAAGGAAGGGTTCAGCAGTGGTTCAGCAGCAGATCCATGAAAAACTGTCTGGCCCAATGTCATTAACTACACTGTCCCACTGGACACGGGTTTATTTCTCCCACCTTGGACTTTCACACTTCACCTAGAGCTCCTTGATGGAGAGGGACTTTGAGCAAGGGTGTGGAGAGACAGGACACTGTTGCTCTAAGTTTTCCTGCTTTGTGTTTGCAATTTTGTAGTGGAGATTCTCAGGCAGCTTTATCTAAACTACGCATACATTTAGAATCATGTACTTTGTTTACATATTTCTCCTCTGGGAGGAGAAATATGATTGATGGTGATGTTCACCTACGAGGTCGAAGAAGTAGCAACCTGTGTAGCCAATCTTTTGCCTTCTGTAAAAGGTGTATATAAATGGAGTCAGAAAAATTAAAATAAAACTTTCCTGCCTTTCTGCTGTCTGCCTCGTCCTTTGTGTGTCCGATATAACAACAGGGCACAGGGAATGGNCTGGATCCCTGGCAGTGCCCAAGGCCAGGTTGGACATTGGGCTTTGGAGCAGCCTGGGACAGTGGGAGGTGTCCCTGCCATGGCAGGGGATGGGATGGGATGAGATGACCTTTAAGCTCCCTTCCCACCCAAACCACCTTGTGATTCCATGATTCTTTGTCAGCCATCACCTCCAAGCATGTGGAGATGCCGCCCACCCCTCAGAGCTGTGACCCCTCCTCACAAGGAGCCACCCCTCCCCACACCCATGTGAGGGCTGTGCCCGTTGTTCCTGCTCCAGCTGGGCTGCTCCTGCCCTGAGCCACAGGCTGCTCTCCAGGAAGGTGTCCCATCTGCTCCCCTCGTGAAAAACCCCAGGGCTGGGATGCCTGTCCCTTCTCCAGCTTGGCCAGAGCAGCACTGGACTCAGCACATGGGCAGCTGTCACTGTGGTGGGAAACCCAATCCTTCCTGGGCCCGGAGCAGAGGGATAACACCAGGCTGAGATCATGGCCTGGAATACCCAGAGAGAGGGTCACCAGCCCCAGCCACCCCTCCTGCCACTGCTGGGCTTTCCGTGGGCCACCCAACCCCAATCCCAGCAGGAATGCTGCCCTTGGGACCCCCATGACCAGCCCAGCTACTGTCACCACTGCACAGGGACACACACAGCCATGCTCCCTGGAGCTGCAGGGCACCAGGAGCACCACAAGGCACTGAATCCAAGGTGGAAAAGGCAAAGCCATGGATGGAGCCAGGATCCAGGCAGACCCCAATGCCAGAAATGAGTCGGGGGGCTGGGATAGGCAGGGAGTCCCTGGGGGAGGGCTCCTGAGCCAGCAGTGCTGCAGGTGGAAGGTTTGTAGGTCTCACTCCTCCCTTCCAACACTCCTCACTATGAAAAAGCCTCTGGAATGTGAGCCCAGAAAGCACACAGGCTCCAGGCCAGGGCAGGGGCCGTTGGCTGATAACTGCGGGCCCTTTGTGTCCTTTTTGGGGCGGGCACCACTCCAGCCATGCCTGGGGCATCTTGGCAAAGGTGGCAGCAGTGGTGGCATGCTGGGCACGCCCCGGAGAGCTGCCCACCCCTCACCTGTGTGCTGGGAAGGAGCTGTTCCTCAGATGCTGCTGGAAGCAGCCTCAAATCGCTGCCCTAATAATGGAAAAAAATCAGTGTTTGGGAAAGAGGGCGGGGTACGAGTGGGGATTTTCCAGGGGAAGTGGGGTTGTGCTTGTGTTCAAGTGAGTCACCAGGCTGGAAAGGGGCGGGACAAGCAACACATAGTGTGACTTTTGGGGCTGTCCTGTGCAGGGCAAGGAGCTGGACTCGATGATCCTTGTGGGTCCGTTCCAACCCAGGATACTCCATGATTCCATGACTCAGGATGCTCCAGCGTCATGCCAGCCCTTTTCCAGACACTTGTGGTCAGTGACTGCTCTCCCTGTCACTGCATCCCTCCGGTGTCCTGTGGGGTGTCCCAGTGCCAGCCCTGGGGCTGCCAAACCGCAGCTGTCCCTGCTGGAGCTGGAGATGCTGGACACAGCTTCCCAGGAGCTGGAACATCCTGAGGCATTTCTGTGCTCAGTTTCCTATCCCTGCACTGAGTGTCCCTCCCTTCCTTCCTTCTTGGCCAGGAGATCACTGGGAGCCGAGGGTGGAGTACAACAAAAATAGAGCTTTATTCTGGGACAAGTGCAATCGGAGCTGGGTCCTTCGGCCCCAGTGTGGAGATACAAATGTGGCAATGGCCACCACAGGCCCCAGCAGCGGTGCCAGGCACACACACTGGGTTGTCCCTTTGCCATGGTGAGCATGTGCTGTGTCACAGCCCAGCACTGTCCTGTGTCACAGCCCACCGCTGTCCTGGAGCGATGGCAGCTGGTCCAGGCTGCCCCGTCCCCTCGGCTGGGCTCTCACCATCTCTGCCACGGATGCCAGTCTGCAGCGAACTGGGAGGGGTGGGGACAGCTGTGGGGGCTCAGGGGCGTGATGGGGACAAAGACAACACTGGCAGCACCACCAGCAACCCTGTGGGATTGTCACAACATGGTGGGGATGGGGACAGGAGAGGGGACACACACCCGCTCTGTCCCGGGCGTTCGGTTCAGCCACAAGAACCAGGGGCCACTCCAGCCAGCAGAGCTCAGTAGTGACACACACACACAAACACACACACACAAACACACACACATCTGTTACACACACACATCTGTTTTCCCAGGTGAGACAGCAGCTGGATGCACAGAGCTGTACAGAGCCGTGTATCCAGAGCCACGTCCCTGGGCGTGCCCAGCCCGTGTGTGCACAGGGACACGTGCAGAGCCAGTGCACACACACAGGTACTGCTCACCTGCACAGAGCCCCCGTGCACAGCAGTACCTGCCAGCAGTACACACCTGCACACACACACGGAGCTGTGCACGCCCAACCTGTGCACACCAGCACGTGTGCCACACAGACACTCACCTATGTACAGTCTGTACCAATGCACACGTGTGCCACATTCACCTATGTACAGTCTGTACCAATGCACACGTGTGCCACACAGACACTCACCTATGTACAGTCTGTACCAATGCACACGTGCCCACAAGCACGAGACCTGCTTGCACGTAGTCTTTGCACACCAACAGGTGCATACAGAGCTGTGCACACCAATGTGTGCAGGGTCATCAACACACACACGTCCCCCACAGAGCCATGCTCACACCTGCCGAGCCTGGGCTCACCCACAGAGCCAGTGCACACCCACAAGCACAGAGCTGTACACAGACCCACTCACACCTGAGTGTGCCATTCAACACATGTGCTCACAGCTGTGCACACAACACGTGTACACACCAGCACATCCATGTACACACCAGCACACACGTACACTGTGCAAAACAGGATGTGCATGCTCACATCTGGGCACACCAGAAAACACACGTGCACGCAGCCATGCACACGTGTGCACCTCAGCATCTGTGTGTGCACACAGAGCCGTGCACACCAACATGCACATGCAGAGGCACACACAGGCACAGCATGTGTGGACCCACATGCACTGGCACACATGTGCTGAGTCACACGGTTGCACACACAAGCACAGCATGTGTGGAGCCACACTCACTGGCACACACGTGCTGAGTCAGACACACTGGCACACATGTGCAGAGAGTCACACACGCTGGCACAGACAGGCACAGCATGTGTGGACTCACACACGCTGGCACACACGTGCACAGTCTCCAGAGTCACGCACACTGGCACACACGTGCACAGCACTCNACAGTCTGTACCAATGCACACGTGCCCACAAGCACGAGACCTGCTTGCACGTAGTCTTTGCACACCAACAGGTGCATACAGAGCTGTGCACACCAATGTGTGCAGGGTCATCAACACACACACGTCCCCCACAGAGCCATGCTCACACCTGCAGAGCCTGGGCTCACCCACAGGGCCANGATCCCCCGTGGGTCCCTACTCGTGGCGCGGGGGCCGCCGCAGCCCCCGCAGGCCCCAGCAGGCGGCCAGGAGCCGGGGCTGGTGGTACAGCACCATCCCGGCCAGCGTCAGCGCCACGCCGGCGTAGCCCAGCGCGCCCAGCCGCGTGCCGAACAGCAGCCGCGACAGCAGCAGGTTGCCCACCACGGTGAGGCTGCCCAGGAGGTGCAGCGTGAGCGCCGAGGTGAGGGACAGGAGGCAGGAGGTGGCCAGGTTGTAGAGGACGGAGCCCAGGCAGCTGAGCAGGACGCAGCCCCAGAGCGCGGCGTCGGGGCGAAGGACGCTCTGCCACGAGGGGCCCAGCTCCAGCGCCACAGCTGCTCCAAACAGCAGCACAAAGCTGGGCAGGGACGTCAGGCCGAGCAGGGACAGCGCGTCCAGACGGTCCTCCTGCAGCAGCACACCTGGGGGGACAGGGGACAGTCAGTGGGACATCCCACAGGAACACCCACCCGCTGCAGGGACACCCAACACCCACAGGAGACACCCACCAACATGAGACCAAGCAGTAAAGAAATTCTAAATGTCACTGGGAAGGGGAAAATGAGGGGGGGAAGTTCCTTCCATGGGCGGGGGGTGCCCTGGTTTGGGGAGGGGTTCCAGTTCAGAGGTTTTCTGGTTTGGATGTGTCTCTGTTCAGGAGTTCAGGAGTCCTTCATTCCCGGGATTCCTTGGTTTAGGGGTGCCCTGGTTCAGGGGGTGTCCCACTCTGGGGATGCCCTGATTTAGAGAGTGTCCGCTTTCAAGGGTGCCTGTGTTTGGGGCCAGAGTGGCACGGGGAGGGTTGGACAGGGCAGCTTTCCCAGCCCATTTCACAGCGTTTGTCCCCATATTCCCCCCTCCAGGTCATCCGAGGACAGTGGGGACAGGAGGCACAGCAGGGCTAGCTGCCACACACAGACATGTCCCTACCCTCCCCAGGGCCACTCTCTATGTCCCACCAGGGATGAAAAGGTGACAGGGCAGTGGCACGATGACCAGTGGTGTCCCTTGGGGGGCCACAGCACCTCAGTACAGCCATGGAAACCTTGGGGTGGGCACAGGGCCCCGTGCCAGAACCTGTCCCCACAGTGCCCCGAGTCACAGACACCAGAGGAAACACTCCCTTCCCAGCCAAAAACATTCCAGCTGGCTCCTCACTGCCATCTGCCAAGGACACCACAGCTCGGGTGGCACCGCGGCCACTTAAGTCCCCAGGAAGGGGGGACCCACAGGGAGCCCAGCAGCCCACAGGGATGGGACAGGCTGGGTGACCCTGTGCCAAGCTAGGGAGCTTCCACCCCCCATGGCCCAAGGACACCACAGGGACACTAATGGTGCCATTACTGACAGACTAAAGTCACGTCACCTCAGGGCCACAAGCACAACACAGCCCAGAGAGAGGCAAGGGTAGCTCTGGGGTGGCACCAGAAACAGAGTGGGCAAGGGGTGACACTGGGGCTGGGGATATACAAGGAGGGTACCAGGGCCAAGAGGGACAGCAGGTTGCACCGGGGCTGGGGTGAAACTGGGAGCCAGAGCGCCACCACGGTTGGGTGGTGCCACTGTGACCAGGGTGGGCAGGGAGCGTCACCAGCAAAAAGGTGGCAGTGGGGTGACAACAGTGATAGGGTGGGGTGGCATTGGGGCTGGGGTGACGCCAGGGTGCACAGCGGGTGACAGGGTGAGCAGGGAGAACCCCCAGCACCAGGGTGGCACCAAGGTGACACCAGCAGCCCTGTGCCCCAGGGGCCGTGCCAGGGGCGGGCGGACGGACATGCAAGACAGGGACAGGGACAGGTGGCACTTACTCTGCTGGATGGACTTGAGGGCGCGGAGCACGGTGGCGGCCAGGAGGAAGCCGCAGCCGGGCTGGGAGAAGCAGAGCCCGCCGGCGATGCTGCAGGCGGCCCCGGCACACACCGGCCCCATGGCCCAGAACTGCAGCGGGTGCGGCCGCCGGCCCCCCAGCACCCCCAGCACCAGCGTCACCAGCGGCGTGGTGGTGGCCACGGCCTGGGCCACGTCCAGCTGCACGTAGCTCAGGCCCAGGTTGCCCAGGGCCACGCTGGTGCAGAAGGTGAGGCTGAGCAGGTAGATCCTGGCGCGGGGCCGGGGGCCCGGTGCCCGTGCCCAGCCCAGCGGGTATCCCACGGCCACGCCGGACAGCATGTGCAGCGCCGAGAGCAGCAGCGGGTAGCGGAACCCGTGCGCCGCGAAGATCCACTTGTTGAGGCCGGCCATGGTGGTGCCGGTGCCCAGCCAGGCCAGCACGCTGAGGGTCAGCGGCAGCGCCGGCCCCGGCGGCCGCCC
>VXBB01016384.1:606449-641246 GCA_013399915.1 Illadopsis cleaveri | reverse complement strand
CCAATCCCCATGTACTTTATGCTGATCCTCTCTTTCCTGCCTTTTATCAAATTGTTGCATTGCATCACAAATACATTGTTAAATAAATAAATATTTCTAACAAAAAAAAAAAAAAGCTCCAGTGTTTGAAACAACTAACCTAACTGATATAAAATGCACTTAAAACAGAGTTAGCACTCTGTGTAACAAGATCATAGAGATTATAAAGTTGCCTCATTTTATTCATATTACAAAACTGCCACATGTAATTTGGTAATTTTAGCTGTCTTTGATCATCAGACGATGAAGATTTATCTCTCATAAAGGCTAATTACTGCTATCATCTTCCATAGACAGCGGTCTCATAGGCCCTGCTTGTACTTTTTGATGGGAAGAAGAGGGCCAGGCTTTGATGATTTCAGACCTGTCTCATCAAAGAGCCAGTGGGGCACTACCCTTAATGTATTCACTTCTGAGGAGACAGTAGGAGCACTGCCATCTGCTTTGCACCGCAAAAATCCTCCCAGAAAGATCCCTTCAAGTGGAGACGTCTTACCCTTCATGGGCACGGACTTGTGAGCAGTTCAGAGGAAAAAAAAGAGTCAGAGAGGAGCAAAAAAAAAGGAGGTCATGAATATTGCAATTGCCCCACCTTATCAGAATCTCTCTCTCAACAACCTTTTCGACCTCTCTGCAAGTAATTAGCACGCTCTGTGATTCTGCTATTAGCAACCTCCACAGCTTAGCAGTCTAATACTATTAACGTGCTGCTTAAAAGTAGGGTGGGATGGAGAAAGATTTGGGAAGTATGGAGCGTTTGACTGCAAAATAAAACAAGCATTTTCTCTCATTAAATATAGACAGAATTCAGGGCATCATTGATTGGTTTTAAATCTTGCCGATGAAAAGAAATGAGTGAACAAACGGGCTGAACTGAGCTGTTATAAACAAAACATTCAAACATTCAGAAAAAATAGTTCCTTAAATCTAAATTACCTCTAATTCCTTAAGAAATTAAGTAACTAATTTCATCTTGTTTGGGTTATTTAATTATCTGATAGAAATAAAAAAGCAGGGAGCAAGGCTGAATCAAAGAAAAGAAAGATTGGCTTTTTGTCTCACAGTGAGGCACACAGCTTAGTTGTTAATAACAAAACGCTATAAGCCATATGCTTCTTGTGGTTTTCTTTTAAGCTTGAAATTAGAATGTGCTAATTAGAGTGTGGGCCACATACAGAAATACAGCACTCCATTGAAATTGTGCCCGTATGAGGACTACATTGTTGATGAGTAGAAGACTGGTGCTATAATTATCTTACAATCCAAGAAGTAATTCACCTTGGTAATTTTTGAATATATCTACAGCCTGGTTCACAAATCACTTAATTGCTTTTATGCATCCTTGTGCTGCAATTTACTGTATATGAGAAAAGTGACTTGTATACCAATATCATATAATTTGACTCACATTTACCAACCATCCACATCATAGTATAGCAACTAACAACACTCTGTTTCAGCTTCATTCCCCAGGATCTAAAGATCTCGGGAGATGTGAAGTTGACAGTGTTTCCAGCTGGGAGAAAATAGCATATATTCAAAAAATGAACCATAAAACTTCCCATAAAGCTAGGAGGCAAAATACTCTTGTCAGTTTGAGCAGCTTTTCCACAAACTGCATTTTACTTTGTTCATTATTGGGGCACAACCCATATTTACCTTCCAGGAAAAACAACAACAACAACAACAACGACAACAACAACACACCAAAAAAACACCAACACCACAACAGGGAAACGGAGACGTGAATTAGACAACAACAACAACAACAACAACAACAACAACAACAACAACAACAAAAATTAGTTAAGTACAAAACCCTTTCTAATATTCCCTCTCGTATGTTCCCTGAGATGACATTATCCTCATTACGGAATATGTATCAGACTATTACTTCCAGACAGACAGATGCTATTGTGTGAAACATACTGGTCAACAGATTCATCTGGGAACTTTTCACCAGAATGTTGATGAAAAACAGGTTTCTGGGAAAAGGGGTGGGCTTTCGGTTTGGATTTTTTTGGGGAGTGGGGGAAGGGAAGGATTCAATTTTTTAGGCATTGATATTGCTCCAAATTGACTTGATCTTAGACATTTATTTTCCAATCCAGTGAGAAATCTCTTCCAGTTCTGTTTGGATATAGATATATTGTATATATATGTATCAATATATATGTATGATAGCAAAGATGCTGTGGTATTTTGTGGCAATTGATTAAAAAAGCACATAATGGTTAGCAAACACCACATTAATGGCAGCAGTTTGTGCTCCATTTGGGCTGGTACAACTAAAACCTGATGGTTACCATAAAATCCACCCTTTGCCCTGTGTAATTTCTCCCTTCTGCCTCATTTCTCTTTTCAGGGCGTTGAACACAAGATCATGTCTTCACTAACCAAGTTTATGTTGAGCAGAACTTTCTCAAATTCCTTATCTGATTTAATGCCTACAATTGGATCAAAGAAATGAAAAATAAAATTAAAATCTTGCCCAATATCTATTTTTTCACCGATCTAGATGCATTTCTCATAGATTGACAAAATACATTCTGTAATTGTCCTCTGTTAACACTTTACTAATTTACTGCTATTAACAATAGAGTGTTTTACCAAAATGTAAATAGAACATGAAAGTATATTTGATCTAAAATCTGCTGAAGATCACAAATTTTCAATTACTTAAATTTTTGAGAAAGCCATAGTTTGCAAAAGCATTCCCTTTGCAGTCACTATGCACTTGGACTTACCTTTTACATGTAGCAATTTCAAGAGGATTTTTCTATATTTTAGTCACATATATTGACTGATGAAGATGATGATAATAAACTTCACACTTGCTTTAAACAGAGGTATACAGCAAATAAATGTAAAAGCTGCCTATGATAGTAAGTGCCCTAAGCAATTAGCATAAGCTGTCATATGAAACTAAAAATGGAAATGTAATATTCCAAAAGATAATAAATAATTAATAGCTTTACACTGAAAGCTAAGGGAAATTCACATTTTTATCTATATGTTTTGTTCAAATTGCTGTTGCATTAGAAAAAAAATTTCTTTTGCAAAGTTCAACCATTTCTGATAGCAACGATATTAATTTGTGTCATATTTGAGGTGAATCTTCCTTATATCAGTTTTTGGCTAAATCATTTTTCTGGTTATATGCTGTGCCATCAAGCAGTTGTGTTTGTGAAAGATAAAGATGTGCAGCTATCTCCAACCTGGCAGATCATCCAGTGCTAACAAATATACTTCAAAAAGCTTCAACACAGGCCTTGTCCTCTCTCTGCAAACCACCAGTGATCCCATCTCAGTGTGCTTTCAACTTTTATTTGTCATTTGAAGCCTTCACTACATGGCAATCTCTTCTATAGGATGAGGTTTTTCACTGCCATGAAATGGAGATTTAATATTGATAATTACACAGGCAGTTCACTATTCAAACTTTGGCTGGTCAACAGCAGCCCCTCATCCCTAATTTCTGGGTCTGCTCCAAGCACATTAATTTTCCCTGAACATAGTGGAAAATCCATCATTTTAACAGATTCTGGGATAAATTCTTGGGTTTTGTGCTTGTTTCCTGGAACCCATTCTCACCCTTGCCAACATGTCTATTCTTTTCACTACTTATCAATACATAGACCTGAATTAGAAAATACAATAGGTTTGGCCACATTCAAATGCCTCTGCATGTGAGACTCTTGTAAACTTTTATTTATTTATCTTTAATTCTCCTGTCTCACAGATAAAGATTTAATTACTATGCAGACTTAGAGACTAAGGAGTGATAAGGAGATTTGGGTTATTTTTGGTGTCTTTTTTTGAGTCTGACATAGCTGGTTTCTATTGCCAGAGTACTTCCCAAGTTGGTTTAATTCTATCCCTCCCTCCATCTTATACGTCATACTTACATATTTGCAAAAATATAAATATCATTAGCCATAGATACATCCTGCTAACATTTTTTGGGGAACACCCACATATGGTCACAATGAGATCTGGTTACAGTATTCAAGATTACATCGTAAGTTAACTTGTGTACAGCCCTGGTGGTAGCTTTACATTTCTCCCAACACTACTTTTATTCTTTCCTTGTTAAATGACCTATCATATCTACACTTTATAATCTTATTCTTCTTAGTGGGCATATTTTTATTCTTTCTGGCCCTTGTTTGTCTTCAGCAAGACAGATTTGAAATAGCTCTTGTCCATCTGTGGGTTTTAAAGAAATTATTTATACCTATTGTAGTAATGGTGTCCATAGGTGTCAAGTAGTGATAGGCAAAAAGGAAAGAAAAAACCTCTTAGGAAAAATAATACAACTGAAAATAAAACAACTGAATATGTGGTCCCTTTTAGTTTAACAAGGCAAGGAGATCTCTGCCAAACAGCTGAGAAGAGAACCTCTCTAAAAGGACAATAATCCTTATATTATTTAATGCTGCAGAAATAGTGGGGGGTTTTTTTGCAGAATACCACAAGGACAACAGGTTTCAACTTCAGTTTTGAGTGGCAACACCTGGCACAACTAACAGCCATGATTATGCTCTGTATCTCCACTATAAGCCCATAATGTCTTCTGATAGTACTCAAAGATTTCCTTTTCTCCCTTTATAGCCTACAGGCAGCGTCCCTACAGTGGCATTGCCTTCACATACACTTTTCACCCACAGAAGAATGAGAATTCATTCTTTATTAGTGTTATCTATAAACTTCCTTGACTATCAGGTTAGAACAAATGCATGTTGTGTATTTTGCTAATTCATAAGAGATACCAGTATTCGCATATTCTTTTTGAGTGGAGCAGTGAAATAACACAGCTTGCATCCTCAGAAAAAAACAGTGGATAGAATTAGGGTTTTCTTTAATTCAGTGTTGCTCGTGTACAAAATACGTATATGTGTTTAAAGGCCTGCTTCTGGTGATGTATATGACGAAGTGTAAGAGATATTTTATCCACTTACAGCTCTAAATGTCTTTTCCCTCATTTTCTTTGGGATTTTTCCGGCCTGCACCCCTGCAGTCTGCTCTGCTTTAGCTGTTGGGTTGGTTTTCTGGTTTTGCTTGATCAAAAGCAGGGAAAAAAAGGGATTAAGAAAGTACTCCCTCTGTTCCACACCCACACAGATGCTGCTCTCAATCAAATAAAATCCAACTCATGCACACGTTGCTGGAACCTGATCCTGTGAAACAGGTTGGGCTGTATCCCTCAGACAGTGCTTAGGCAGCCGTGTCACCTATTCTTGGAAGCTGCTACAGCTCAGCCTTAACAGAGCAGTCACCAGCTCCTTGCATTTTCCTCACTCTGCATCAGAAGCTGGACATTAAACAGAACAACTTCAGGGAGACGACACAAAGCTCCCCCTTTATCTCTGACTAACGTGTCATGAGTAACAGTTCTGTGCCTCAGCACTTGAGCAGGGCATAGGAAGCAGGGCAATGCAGGATTAATCAGCACTCTGCAATGTTGTCACCAGACACAGACCAAAACAAGTTTACTTTGACACAATTCTACAGGCTGCAGTGTGTAGTGCAGCCCTTCTGTACGCGTGGAGAGATATTTTCACTCCTTACCTGTTTTTTTCGTGAGAACTCAAAGAAAGGTGAATTTTGTCCCTGTGTATTTGTTATCATCTTTATATTTGTTTCAACATGATTCCACTATTTATTTTATGCTGGTTAGCACATAAACTTACTCTTTCAGATGCTAATTGTTAAGACAAAGTTTACTGAGGCTGCTGAATAATGACATATCCTTCATTACTTTCATGTCTTTCTCTGAAGGAGTCAAAACTGCACAAACATACTGCATTTGTGATAGGGTCCTGACACAACCCCTGACGTGTACAGATGAATTAGATGAGATTCCCTGCCTTTATAGGATGCCTTTTTCTCTCTCTGACTATGAGTTGCCTCGTGTAACCTCATAGGGTGTCACAGCAGTGAATATGGCTTGACCCTGCTTTACAGCTTTTGAAGTGCTGGAAGGGAAAGGTAGACACAGCCTATTCTATCTGCCCATGGCAGAGTTGATGGATGATGTTGGCCTTCTTATTTAAACTTTTATATATCCTTGAGAACTTTCAGGGACCACAAAGGCCAGGTATAACAAAGAATTTTGTCAGAAGAAAGTTAACATAAGCATCTCTATTTTGCTTCCTAGATATTTTCTGCTATTCTCAGAGAGTAAAGATCATGTCAATAGCTCTATGCCACAATCAAAATTCCACTGTGTTTCCATGAATGTGATGTCTATTAAGTTGTACAGTAGACAGCTGAGAAGAGCTCCAGTCAATATTTTGCAGACAACTGTCACCTGAAGAAAATCTTTATAATTACAACACTTCTTTTTTCCTTTTTTTTTTTTTTTTTTTTCCTTTGGAGCCATTTTGTTTGCAAAAGAGGACCAACTTGGAATTTTATTACCTGCAATTTGAAGACAGGCTGTCCAAAGTAGTAAGGCCATATTGCTCCATCAACATTTCACCTCTGTCTGTGAAGGTATTTAAAGCATTCTGATGTAAGAGTGTTATTCGCTTCATTCCTTCCTTTCCACCCCCTCCATTTGCAAATAAAAGCTATAAAAAGGTTATTTCTAATTGGCTTCAATTCCACAGGGGTCAGGACATCTTGCATGGCAGGATTTATGACTGAAGGTAGCTAATGCTCAAACTATCAGTAAGGGATAATTCTTTCTTAAGCAACTTATTTCCTTTTGCTGTGTCTAACATTATCTGCCTTGTATGAAAGACAGTCCCCAATAGTCTACAGAAAATTTGTATTTAAAGCCTAAACCTAGCTTTAATTCAATAAGTCATGCCTACAAGAATTATGTGTAGATTATAAGTGGTTAGGATTTGGTTTGGGTTTTTTTTATCATCGCCACATTAAAAAATCTGCTTTTGAGCTAGAGATCACAAGTCAGTCAGTATTTTTATTTTTTTTTTTAACAACATTTTTGGTTGGGAAATTACCTACATGAGAAATGGGTGAACACTCATGTAAACACTTAATATTGCATTTTAGCCATAAATTCTCAAATTCATATGATTTCTTAATTTCAGCTATCTAATCTCTCTTTGCTGGGTATCACTGCTTCATCCAAGGGTAGACATAAACCTGGATCCAGTGAGCTTAAGGTACTCCCAGCTGGATTAACCACTGCCACTGTGTATACTGCCAGCTCAATACTTCCATTACCATTCACACACAGGAAAGAAAAACTGGCACAGAAAATCCAAGTGCAGCCAAGAGCTTATAAGCAGAATGGTATTAATAGCCGGCATGACCTGAAAAGGTTAAGTTAATTTTTAAACTAATTAAAAATAATGGTATAGACACAGAGAAAAATGTGTACTGGCTCAATAGTAACTGGTCATGTTAAAGATAAAATGGAAAACAAGTTTATATTACTTTAATGGTCTTTGTGTCAACAAAATTGTCTTTACATGCATCCAAAGCAAAGTATTTTATAGAGATTATCTGTAGAGATTTGATTTTCTTCTTCTTAATGTGTTTTTATGTATAGAGAGGTCTGAGGCAAACCACAACTAACAGGGATCAACAAAAAAACCTCTGCTTTAAGGGTACATGCATATATGGCATGTGCATATATGGATGTGTAAACATACATATGACTTTTTCCAGTAATTATTCTCTTGATACTCTCATGAAAAAAAAAGGCACTGCAAACAAAACCAAAGTAGACTCTGAAAACATAACTACTACCACAGAAAATAATACTTTATGATTATCCTATATTTACTCTATCATGAACCGAATAATATCTCTAAAAGAAATGCTACAACTTTCTATATATGCCAAACCACAATAGCTCTAGATTTTCATAATAAAAACCTAACTATAATTAAATACAGGGAGCTTGTTTTCAGATGTCTTGCAAAACATATGGTGAACTGTACCTGTTGTATTGCATGACTGCTTTAAAACAGCAAAAATATTAAAATGCAATAGAGAATCAGAATGTACCACCTCAGCTAATAAAACACATAACTCTAGTGGAGACACAGGATAAAATAAGCACACCATGTAGGCTATTTTATTTCATTTCAACTTTACTGTTACCTCAAATACTTACAATTTACTATTGCCAGCACACCTAACAAAGAAATAGACAATAAACACAAGAAAACCATAAATTAACTACTAAGCCTTAACAAAGTATAATAAATCAAATAACAGGAGAGTTTGGTTAAAAGTTTATTTTTCTGTATCAAAATGTATGTATGTCTTCATAAGGAATGGCCAACCAGGCCCTAAGTTAAATTACTGTCTCATATACAAAATGGCTGCACAGAGATAAAATTCTCTTCAGTGACTCACATCAAATGTGTCTTACTCTTCTGTCAGGAAATTATTATTAGTGTATTTTTGAAATACGTTGTGTTGACAATGATCCTAAAATGTTTCCATGAACTACCATATTCCTTTTGAACAGAAAAAACATAAGCTGCCAATCATCAGAGTCCAAATGGCTGAGAACACCATTACTGTGTGCTGGAAGTAAAAACAACAAAGAAGTACACAAGGTAAGAAGAAAAGCAGTGGACAATGGCAGACACAGAAGGTCAGAGATCTGAATGCTGTGCGGGATGACACAAGTACCAAGTGACATTTCAGCGTCTCTCTGAGCCACAAAGAAAGAAAAATAAGTGAACAGACTTTGTCGTGTCCAAGGTGATCTTTACCAAAATCTAGAATAGTTAGATCTCACAAGTCAGTTGAAAGATTATTCTCTCTGAAGGGAATGAGTAGGTTTCTATTTTAATATACCTACAGGGTAAGATAGATAATCCTGTTTCAGAGAGCAGGTAAATATTACAAAATTCTAGTTAACTTCAATTTTAAAAGTCATAGGTTTTGCAATTCCCTGCAAAAACATGTCTTCTGTACTCCACTGTCATTAAGACAACTCTAGTGTTGATTTCCTTGCAAGCTATGTACACTTTGATCCCCAAAAACAGAGGACATCATGCCTGAAAGCTGGAATTCCTGAGGCCTTCTGCTTCTTGTCAGCCCTTTGGGATGCCAGCTGGCAGCAATGCAGTGCTTATGCAAGATGCCCAGCTTCCTCGTGGAAATTTACCCAAAGCAATGTGTTCCTGCAGAACCTGGGGGCTGACAACTCCTGACTGTTCAAGCAGAGAGGTTTGGGGACTGCTTGTCAAGCAAAGCATAAATCCGAGTAGCTTCCACAACATGACTTGTCAGTTTATTTTTAAAAAAAAAGGAAAAAAAAGGCCATAATGTGTCTGCTTGTGATAGTAGAGGATTAACTGCATCCAGGTACATCTCCTGGCCCTACTGTGCAGTTTGGGCTTCACAGCTCATCCTCTACAGCAGGTAAAACCTACTTGAACCTTGCTACTGACACAGCACATGAGAAGCCACGTACCTGCCACGTACCCAGCCACGTGACACAATCTGGGACATCCAGCCTTGGAGGGACACATGGGGAATGGAAATGAGCACGTGAGAAAACTAAACTGCAATTTGTGTGAGGCAGTTCAGAGCTGAAAGACAAAGACAGCAACATTTGGCTACTCAAATCATTTCGTCTCAGCGAGGGCAAAATAATTGATGAAAATTCTAGCTCCATTTCAGGCAGTTTCTGTCTGAAATGTGAAAGAAACATTCCCTCACATTTTAAAGACCATACCTCTCACAGTTTAGTAATTTGAAGCTAAGGAAGTAGCCACATCTAGACTACTCCCTTTATCACCCATTTCTACTGATTAAGGTAGAAATACATTACTACTCAGAAGAAAAAAAATGTCTGTATTGCTATTCCTGGCAAAGGGCAACATACAACAAAAATGGGCCCACTGGATTGGGGTACCAGTGAGTACCTACCTTTCAATGACCTGGATATTTAACATCAGATTAAACAGAGTCAGAATTTTGAAATTTTGCTCTGCATTTACTGAATCATATTTCTTTCTTTACCAGCATATTTTTCAGTATTGCTTGTGTTTAACCATGTTTAAAAAACAAACAACAACAACAAAAAACCCCACTACCTAAACTAAAAAACCTAAACCACAAAAAAACCCCAATGTCTCCCCTCCGCCAACCCCAGTAAATTTACCTGGTGATAGGCATTTGGAGAATAATTCAGCAAATTGGGCATATAGGAGAATTCCACAAAGTACTTTGATTCAAGTTCCACCTCACAGATGCGTGTAGCTGAACATGGCTTATTTGAGTATGCAGTCATCCAGGCATGAAATAAATACACTTATGCACAAAATGTATTTGAATCTCACACTGAATCTTAAGCATATTTAATTTGAATATGCAATTAATTATGAATTATTGATTTAATCCTGGTTTTGCTGTCTCTACTTCATAAATATCAATAGCAATTCAACCCAACAACACCTTTGTACACCAGATTATCAAATTTGAAGGTATTTACCACCACAACAACATTTCTACGATGGTATAAACATGCAGAAGTACACAGAAACATGAAACTAAACAGTAAGTATAATTCTATAATAAAATAGTACATATGTGAAGGGGATTGACTTGGCTTCTATGTGAAACATTTCTCAACTTTAGAAATTCTTATACATATTAATGTAGAGTGGATTTTTTTTTTTTTCCTTTTTGCATTGAATTGTAAAGTAGTTTATAATGAGAAAATGACTCAGTTATCCCCACTTGTGCTACATTATCTGCTGTGGGATGGAGAAGGAGTTGATAATGAATATATATATATATATAAAACGTGGAGGATTTGATGTGGGATTTAGACAGAACACAGGCCTAGTGCTGATCACCTGCCTAAGGCAGATTTTCACCCATAGCACAGAAGGCAGCATTAAGTATGTGAAAGCAGCTATTCCTTTGAATTATTGATGGATTCTTTGAGTTTTTGTTATAGGATCTATCTATTGGCAGGTAGGAAGATCCTAAATTTTTCTTCCTTCACTGTGGATGACTTGAGACAGGTGCTTTGAAAAGATGCATTAATTTATCTGCAGATGAAAACTATGAAGTTAGGCAGCTGAAACAGGTAAAGGGTTTCTCAGAAACCTTTTTTTACATTTTCATCCCCTCCACACTGAGATGTCCCAAGAAGAGCAGTCAAACACAAAGGAAACCACTTACACAATTATTTTAGTCACACCAAGTTACTTAAAAGAAAAAAAAAGAGAAAGAGAGAAAATTATAAAATTCTCAATTTGATGTGAAACAAGTGTTTCACAAAAGGCACTTTGGTTCAAGTTATATCTAAATTTCACATTTTTAGAGCTCAAAAATATTTGAAAATTTGTGAGTTATTTTTTTGTTTTTTCAAGAATATTTTGCATTGGTATATATAAAACCCAAAAAAAACCCAAAAAAACCAAAACAAACAAACAAACAAAAACCCCAAAAAATTACCTGTCATAGAAAATAGGAAGATAAAATTACTTCCCAATTGATACAAAGTAATTTTCCTGACTCTTTGCTATTGTTCAACCATTACAGAAACAAGCACACCAGAGCACACAAAGGCAACAAGTTGTGTGAGGAGCAGATATAAGTACTAAAAACCTAAAGAAAGCAATTTTATTAAAAACACTGGACCTGTAAAGGAACCCTACTTTAACTGCAGTGCACACAGATCTTATGTCAGATACTTTGTGCATAATGTGCTCCAGGACTTAAAAAGGAAGAGGTGTTGGGCTCCAAGGCTCAAAAAGGAACAGCAGAACCACGCTGATCAATATTTCTCTGTGGGAGCTCCAACAGTGCTAAGGTTGCCTCAAGAAATCCTGGTAATATCTCTGAGTTTTTAAACAGAGTCCCTCAAGCGCTGGTATTTTGGGAAGCCTTGTGCAAGCTCACAGAATATTTTCTGCAAGGTTCCGTGTTCCCTTGTCGATGCGCACAATTTCTTTCTACCTTGTAATGTCAGGTGAGAATAATTTAGGAGCTCTGTTTTCTTTATTCTGGCTCCAGGTGTTCAAAATGGTCAGCAAGACACTTCACCAAAGAAAGCGCAAACATTCACAGAGAACGAATCACAGGAAAGTCAGAATCACCACTGATTAAAGGCCAAGCCTTTGCCAACTGTAACTATTCTGTCTTTGTGGAAATGATCAGACCTTTTTATCGCTGTTTCTCAATGCATTGGTAAACTTTGCTGCACAGAAAGGTTTGAACAAGAGTGTGTGGGCAAGTTCTTGGACAGTGCTGAGCAAAAGTTTTATTGCTACTGTGCTATCATGAATTAGGGTGCCATTCATCAACTTTACTAACCCATTAAATTTGGCTAAAGCATCCAGACTCCTCAGCAGCTGACATTACATAAGGCTCTGGTTTAGGTCTCTAGTCTATTCTCCTAAAACAGGTGTCCCTTTGCAACAACAAGATTCTTGTATTTTAGTTCCCTGTGTCTTCCAGTGGCAATTAACAAGTTTGTTGAATTTTTCTAACTCACCTACAGTGGAGTTGGAATGACTAAGCTGGAGAAAAGAGGTGTTTTCTATGCCTTACAAATCAGAATGTTTGGGTGCATATTAAAGGCTTTTTCATTCTTCATGCTATTTTTTCAGCTGGCCATGGGTGACTGGTGGCAGGGAAAGACAGCAGGCAGTTTCAAGAGTTTTTTCCTGCATTTTCTCTGAGGTATGAATGGTGTTTTTTTGGATTCTGATTCAAAACTGATCAAATAATAGGAAACAGTGTAGGGTTTGTACTGCTGTTTGTTTCTACTCTTGCAGGCCCAGTTCTTTCAGGAGCTTATAACATTTGATTCAGTCAACAGCTTACAAATAAACTGAATGTACATAGCAAAGTGCAGACTTGTTGGGAACTCTTCCATACGCTTGAATGTTCCCTTTAGCTCTCAGATTTTTTATTTTAAAATAGCATCACTTAGAATAAGAGCCAAAGCACATAGACTGCTATTTCTGAAATTACAGATGGGGTGGAGGCTACCAGAAGGGTGTTGAAGTCATCAGTCTCAATGCAATGCTACCATTACATTGTACTCCAGAGTAATTGACCTTTATTTTCTTTTCAGAAATACATGTTGTAATCCATTCCTTTTCAAAGGGCTTTTCTGAGATTGGCCTATGCATCATTATAGTTTAATGACATGTGAAAATACAGGAGGTACTCAAGCACAACATCCAAAGTTGATAATGTAGTCTTACAAAGTAAATATATATTTGCTTTTGGTTTAGAATTACTTTTTCATTCAGCCGTCAACTCCACGAATCTCTTTAATTTTTAAATTAAAAACTTTAAAATAACTGTCTGCCTCTTTAAGTGTTTTTGCTGTCTTTTCTCATTCCAGAAAGGCATAAATTGCCTTTTTGAAAACTTCAGTTCCAGCTGAGTTCTCAGTTAGCCCAGTAGAACTTTCTTACACTTCTCATTATGATGACAAATCCTTTTCTTGCTTGAGGTGACTGGAACATCCCATGGTAAATGCCCAAGAGCATCCCTGAGTGATAAGATTTACAGAGATAGTAGTTCTGCAAAATTTCACATCAATACAGTGAACAAATTACCTCTTGAGCTGGGCTAAGGAGATATAATAGTGTTTAAATATATATTATTCCAGAGGAAAAGGAATTTTGATACAACAATGGGCTGGAAGGGGAAAGCTACTGGGGCTGTACAGAGTTGTAGGAGTAATTCAGTTGTTGAGGGTCCACATCTTGAATGCCTCCAGGAGCACAAGACAAGTAGTCTTCTCTACTCCTCAGCTTGTGTTATTTCTTATTATTATTTCCCATAATGTCAGCTCAGTGGGCCTGATGAGGAATATTTCGAGAAATTTTTTCTGTTGTCCATCTGATTTGGAACAGATGCAGAACCTAGATCTTCTCCAACAGTTCAAGTAGGTGCTCCAGAATCAATAGATGTTCTCGATTATCTGTTGCTTTTTTTTTTTTTCTGTTCTTCCTGCCTATACACTCCTAATGATACTTATTTTTTCCAAATCAAAAGGAAAAATTTTGAAAATTAAATACTTTACATCTGGTACTCATCTCCATCCAACATCCTATGCCCCTGTGTTAGTGAAATATTCTCCTTATAAAATCTGACTATAGTAGTTTAAGCACAGAGAATTGGAACTTGGAACAGTGCTTCCCTGGTTTTTTTGTTGGTTGTTTTTTGGGGTTTTTTTTCAGCAAATATAAAGAAACAGCTCTAGAGTGGTCAAGAAAAATAACCTTTTACATAATTTTACTTCTGCCTCCCTTTAACCCTAGCACAAGCACCCTCTCAGCTTCATTATTTAATTCCTTCAATTACATCCACAACATTGTTTACCACAGAACATATATACATATACACACACCCACACACATATATATATATCTCAACATCACCATAGATTTGTTGATTTCTATACTATTGTCTTCTCAGGACTGTTTTGAAAGAAACCAATTAAAAACTATTACCTGAAAATCTTTAAGCTGCAGTAAACCAGTATTATTAACAAATAGTTAGGCCAGAGCAAACTAACACAACAAAACCAACAGCAGCAAAACAAGACCTTAAAAATCAAAGGCCAAGGGTAAGCAGAATTTTGGGGAGTTTAGTATCTTTGGAGTAGAAATAGACATGACACTTATAAATTTATGAAAGCTTCTCTGAGTCTGTCATGCAGCGTCAAATGTTCAGATGGGAAATAAAACTTCCTAATAAGATACAACATCTAATGTTTTTACATATGGAGACCACAAGCTCTGCTGCTCACACATAAACATTTCCAGAAACACTTAATAACAAAGCCAGAACAACAGGACATCTCTGCTCTGACTTCAGATCTTCAAAACCCCAACATCTAATTCCTAAGTTCGTACAACACTAATTTTTTAATAATTAAACAATACCACACATTATTTTCAATACTTGAAGTGATAGAGTAATCTTGGTGTGCTCAGAAGCACTCACCACTTGACTGGGCTGAGCAGCTCAGAGGATTTCTCGCATCTGAGTCCCACTAATGTGCATTAATGGACATTAAAGTTAAATTCAAGTTAACTCCTTTAATTCCTTTTCCTGTCTGCCACGCAGCCTATGCTCCAGTCCTCTTTCAAGTATTTCAGTATTTTATGCAGCGATTGCTTAATGCAGAACAAAGAAAGAGTGCTCCAAGCACAGCTGAAACACAGGATTTCCATCTTCAAGCTGAATGACCCAAGCTCAAGACTCAATGTTTTATGTCTCTCTGGCTCACTGAATTATATGGAAAGTAAACAGCTTCCAACATACCTGCACATTACTAGAATTGAAAAGTTGTGCATTTCCCCAAAGGGCACTGAACTCTGACCTTTTAACTTGCTCTCACCTCCGCTGCATCAGCAAAAATAAGAAAATGGGCAGGACGTCCTCTCTAAGCTCATCCTTCTGAAGTGAGATTTAATTAATTAATAAAGGAGCAGCTGTTTATTTTTGGAAAGACCCACTTGAAAAAGGAAGAGCTCCTCCCTAGTAATGTGGTAATGTGGCACCAACCTCCCTGAAAGATCAGGGTCTGATTTAAATATGACCATGTCCTCAGTGAATTCTTTTGCTTATCTCAGAAAACTCCCCGTTCTGAGATGCCTAACATCTTTTGAATATCCTCTGAAGGGAGCACAACTCTCATATTCAGCTGAAATGCCAATGCCATTTTGGTTTTAAAATCCCATTTTGTAAGTCCAGAATAAAGCCTAAATTACTTCAAAATACAAATTGATTCTAATGCAGACTCTGCTCCTAAATCAAAGAAGCAAAATACCCACAAAAGATATATAGAAATTTGTCTCACATCCCAGACCGCCAGCACGGACTAGAGACATTTAAAAATCCATTTCTAATTCAAAGGTCTTAATAGGTGATATATTTCTCAGAAGAACTGACTGCCAGTCACTTAATGCAAAAAATCTTTACTGCCTAGAAGAATGATTTCAGAATTCTTTTTAAAGGGAACCTTGAGCCTTATGCAACTATTTTCCATGAATGCACAAATTTTACGTAATTTCTGGGTGGGATTAGGCTCAAAAGAAGCAATTTCTTGTGAGAGAGAAAGTGGCTAATTACAGCTCAAATAAGAGGTATTTTCTCATGGAAAATAGAGAATATCCATTTAGCCCATACACAGATAGTTTACATGAGTGTTTCTAAAGCTTATGAAAACCTGATTGACTAGTGGTGATTATTTTAATATAATACAAGCGCTTTTATCTTGCTGCTGCTCTTTTAGAATGATCTAAATTTAAGTGTTTACTGTATATTTTCCATTTTCTTTGAAGTAACTCAATTGTGTTATCTGGTCTGTACCAGAGGAATTCATCTAAATCAAATATAAAGTCAGCATTTAGCTTGACAAGTGTCAGTTTTATTCTCTTATCCCTATCCCAATTTCAATGCATCTTTAAACATATAAGTAAAACATTTCTTCTTCACATACAATAGTTTGAATTTCTGTTATTATTCTGTGTTATCATCAACATTCTTTAAAATTCCCATTTTTGTAATTTTGGTATTTTTAAAAAATCCATTTTAGCATTTAATGGATAATACAGGTATGTCTTAAAATTCACATTATATAATTAAATATGTTAAATTATTAATATATTTACATAATAATGTAAAATATTTACATAATAACGTCTTAAAATAGCTACTTTTCCTTCACTGAAAACACACTAACACTAAATAAAATCTATTTACACCATATTGCTTACACTCTATACACACAATGCACAGTATTGGTTACAGTATACTATATTCATTTTTACACTAATAAAAGATTTACACTAAAATCAAACAGATACAATAAATCTGAAAAATGGGGCATTTTTCTGAAGAGAAATGTAGCTCTATCTGAAATCAGATTCCATATGGGGCTGCCTTTAAAGTGAAATTTTGTAAATTGTCACTGGATTGACAGTCACCTCATAAACCCAAACTTTGCGCTTTTGCCCAAGTTGTGGCTCTGAACAGAGACTGACAGAGGTTTGGGCTGAGAAATGACTGCAGGTTTGTTGCATTTAGCCTGTTGATAGACATTTTAGTTTGTGGTTAAGACTATCACAGCATTAATGAAAAGAATCACAGATACATCACAGTCTGCCCTTGAGTTTTGTTCCAACTTTTCCCCTTATTTGACTGAGTGTGCCATCTGTGCATTCTATAGAAAGATTTCACTGTTATTTAAGACAAAAAAAGTAGGTAAATTTTGTGGGAAGGTTTTTTTGGTGGCTAGGAGAATAAATTAACTGCTTGTGATTCTACCCTGGAGACAGATGAGTCTTATTACAATCATAATAACATCTTGAATTTATTTACTAATTCATGATGTTCAGTGGTCTACTTTATCTTGGAAGTACTATTTACTACCAAGTACAATTTATTACAAAGTGTTTCTCTTTTTCTTGTTTCTTTCCACACAAATGATTAAAGAGACATTATGAATTTGGTCTTCTGCTCAGTGAGGACTTTTAAGGTCCTCACTTATTGTGAGGCCATAGAAGATAAGGTACCCAGTCACACCACATAGACAATTATTTTGACCAGTATTTTGTCCAAAGAGCAAGTACCATTGACATATTTTTTTTATGATTTCACATTCCAAAATAAAATAGGTTAGCTTTGCTAAGTAAAGAGATCTGTCTCAATGAAATTTTCCCTCGTGATAAATTAATTAGTTCAGGAAAAGGAAAAAAGGATTTTCTGTGGGGTTAAAAAGAAAAAAAAAAAAGTTTAAATGAAAGGCAAAGCAAACATTAGCTTAGTTTGATATTTGCTTAACTGGAATCTCCAAAGTTGGAAAAAAAGTAACCGAGGAAGGGGGAACAAGACCACACCTTAACGCCTCTGACCCATTTCCAGAAAGTTCTTGAAAAATGGACTGTGGATAATAACTAATTTACACAGAAAACAAAAAAAAAATTAGCTCCAGGGTGAGGGACTAACATACCAGTTTCCATGCTGCATATAATTTACAAATCAAACTTTTTGTGGACCCTCTGGCTCTTGTTGTTCCCTTTGGACAACAGGTATCTCTGAATCTTGGGTGCTCCCTTCCCCTTAAGGATGGGGTACCACACCTGTAGGGACATGGAAGAAGTATTTTCTATTGGTATATCTTCCACTGCTAGGCAATTCAGGTCTGTGTCTTCTCTCATAGTTTACTCTGGTAAAATGAAATAATTGATTCCAGAATAAATCAATAGGGTTGATTTTTTATTTCTTTTTTCTGTGGTGGGCTTTTATAATTCTTGTTGTTTTTTGTTGTCTTAGTTTGTTTTGATTTTTTTCCAGTGCCAAGCAAAGTGAAATGAAAGTGAGATGACTTTGCCCTTAGGTACGTAAGGACACAGGAAACAACATGAAATCTAGATAGTAGAATGCCCGTGCACACTTGCTGATTTCTTCTAATCTGGATACAAAAATCCCTTATAAAAGTCCCTTATCAGTGTTAGGCTGTGATCTAAGAAACAGAAGTAATTGTCTCAATGCTGACAAGTTGCTTTTCTTGTTTACTTTGCCTGTGCTTTCAAGGGGAAAGGGTGATAAGCAGATTCTATCTTGTTCTTTTCTGACTACCCTAGAAAGAGCCTGAGATTAAGACCCTTCGAGAGAAATCCTATTAGAAATTCAGTGTACAGTCTATTTGAGATAATGCAGGAGTTTGGACTGTACCTCTCATTTCTTCCTGAATCCTTCATAACCCGGAGATAACATAATACCATCTAAATAAAATGTTTAGAAATATATAATGAAAAGTATGAATATGGGCACTAGTGATGCTCATCAGAAATATTTGTTTTTTTCCAATTCAAATTTGTTTCAGAAAATGTTTAGGCACATTAATTATTTAGGAAGAAATGTATAACTATAATACTTCTTCAAACTGTAATTTGGATTTATTATCTGCTTGAAGACAGAATATACTCAAAGGATACTTATCCTATTATTTATCTTATTATTAATATCCTGTTATATATCTTACTATTATTTAGGATCCAACTGACCGTCAAAGTCCAACTTGTGTAAAAGTTTTTTTGCACCCATTTCCATACTGATATTTACATCTCTTTGTCACAGAATTACAGAATAGACAAGATTGGAAGGGACCGCAGCAGTCCTTGATCCAATCTCCCTGCTCAAGCAGGGTCACCCCAGACAGATCCTGAATATCTTCAGTGAATTTTGTCCAGACAGATCCTGAATATCTTCAGTGAGGGAGGCTCCACCACCTTTCTGGGCAATCTGTTTCAATGCTTGGTTATTACACAGTAAAGAAGTTCTTCCTTATATTCAGGTGGAACTTCCTGAGCACAGGAGCCTGGGCTCTTTCAGAAGAACAGAGTATGCCAGTACAGTCTACCAGTGTTCCCTGGGATGAAAGCTGCTGTTGTGGCCAGGGCCTTTTCAGGATCTTCTTGGCCACGTGGCAGAACAGCACGATGCTGAACTCTTTGAAGGTAACCAGCCCGTTTGGCTCATGACTGTTGTCATACATGATATATGATTTAGAAAAATTTGTGTATTAGAAATATATATTGTGTAAAATGAATCAAGAAACTAGTAACTTGACTGTGATTACCCCAGAAAGTACAGGGGTGTCCTGCATTGAAACTTACTTATCAGACCCATTCTTCTTGAGACAATAAGCTTGGCCAAGGAACATTTACACCAAAAAAGAAGTGGCTGAACGGGAGATGGCCCGTGATCACCGCCTCCTACCGGCCATCAACACTTGATATGAACCTGGAGTCAAGGAACACGGCAATGAGGTGTTCCAGGAAACCTATTCTGCAGCTTGAGCCTTGTGAGGAAATCCTTTCAGAACATGAATAGAGGGGGGCAAATCGGCTTACATATGAACACTATACCGAAACACACAATGAACTTGCCTGAGGACACAAAAAACCCTATAACAACCAGATCCTGGAGACTGTGCAGTGTGGATAGGGCGGACCAGTCTCTCGGAGGCTGTCCCCCTACCACCCACACCGGTGTTGGTTCTTTTATTGTGGCTTTTCCAAATTGGTTATGGGATTGTTTTAATAAATTGTTGTTAATAATGTCTGATTTCGCTTTTCATTTATAACAACTGTCAACCAGAACATCCACAGAACTTTCACCCTGCCTGCTGAGCCTCCATCCTGCAGCTCTTCTGAGCCCCAGGACAGGCGAGTGCAGCACCATTCTCTGCCAGAGCAGCAGGGGCAGCAGCGCATGTTAATAATGTCTGATTGGGTGGTGCAGCCTTGCAGCAGGGTGATGCAGCCCTGCAGCAGGGTGGTGCATCAGGACAGGGGGCTGCAGCACCTCTGCACCATGCCTGGCCCAGCACAGTTTTCAACCCTGGCTCCAGGGATTACAAGTGGCTTTGTGGTCAGGAGCCACGCCTCAAGCACCACAACAAAAAATCTTCTGCCTCTTCCTATCACTGACACTGTGGATCCCTCATGCCCCCATCACACTTTGTGGAGAACAGGCCAGAGGCTGTTCTAGTATAGGCAGAAAATCTCCATGCAGACATTCCTGAAATATGTTTCCTCTGTTTTGGGCTGGTCTTGGCTTCCCTGCCATCAGACACTGACAAGGAGTGATGGGTACAGTTTGTCCCACAAGCTGTGCTCCACAGAACACTTCCCTCGTTAGTCACAGCCAGGGCTCATGGCAGAGCTGGAATGGGAATGCCCCCTCAGCAGTGCCTGACCTCCGTGGTGTTATAAATACATATTATAAAATTGGCTTTTCACAAATATTAGGCTGAATGCTATAGGAACAGTGTTAAAATAACTTTGCTTTTATTTCTGCTATTAACCAAACCTTTGACATGGTAGTAACGGTAGCTGATATAGTTATGAATGAACTGTCTGTTTGGTCGGGATAACATCCAGTGAACATGTGATGAGGACCCTGTTATTGATATGCCAACTATCAGCATCTGCCCTCTGAAGAAAATATGGACCAAACTGGAGGTGATAATAAAACCATAGCCAAGAAACACATGTGCTCTAAAATGGCAGATCCAAGGAGGGGCCGTGCTAAAGAGTTCTTGGGAAAATATGAATATGCATAATAGCCTATGAATATGCAACAGGGTGAGGTAATGGAAAAGGTATTTAAGGAATTTCTCCAAGATAGTAGATGTGCTCTTGGCTGAATGCCAAGCACCCGGCCATTTTAACCCTTTGCTTTATATCTGTCGCCTATTGTCTTTTTATTACACTTTTTAAATTTCACCCAAAAAGTGAACCTCATTTTTCACCATGGGGTTTGTCTCTTGACCCTCATAGTGACATCCCTGAGTTCTGCCATCAGAGGCCATCCCTGGGGGTTCTGTGGCTCAGGTCCCCAGGGAAAAGCTGTGACAAGCCACTGTGGAGGTGCTGGAGGTCACCTGCCCTGGGAGACAGGGAGGGCTGGTCCCACAGCGGGCTGAAAAGCGACCTCATCCTAATGATTCAGCCAGAAATCAAAAGTTTGTCTGCCTTCTTTCATCTATTCGCTGTACAGTCCGCATACAAATTCCTATTCAAATATCATTAAAGCTCAAATATTGAATTACTCAGTGTAAGCAGCTTTGTGAAACACAAACTTCATGGCTGATTACACTTCGACTACCCCTGACTCATAGAAATAATTTAACTCCGTGGGTTCATGTACCAAACCACAGATGAAACTGAGTTTCATACACCACATCATAAAAACAGTGTTAAAATTAAAGATTTTTCCTTCATTTTTCACACACAGTAAGGTGAGAAAATAAATGAAAGTTTATTGCTATATAAGGAAGTTTTAAAAAATAGTGGGGTGAAAAAGGATTTAGAAGCAGTTACAAGACAGCACTGAAAATCATGTAGACTATTTGGTGGTCAAAAACAACTAAGGAATATAAATAGTGCTTTTAAGGAGGAAAAATCTGGGGTTTTTTAGGGAGGAAAAGCACTCAAGTTATCTGAATTTCCGAACAATAGTCATGCACACACAGAGAGTAAAGTACTTCCCTAATAAATATCTATGATACAGTGTAAGGAAAAAAGAGTACTTCCCTAATAGATATCTATGATACAGTGTAAGAAAAAAAGAGTACTTCCCTAATAAATATCTATGACATCGTGTAAGAAAAAAAGACTAACACACATTTCTCTTGCAGAAATGTATGTTTAAAAATATTCAAATTAAATCAGCTCACATTAATATGGTATGCAAAAGTATAGGTTTGTGTTTATGTTATTGTTGTGTCCTTAACTTGATTAGAGTGGATCAAATATTTATGTGGGGCAGCCAGCTTGGGTTTACATCTTTTACATTGAGCTTACAGCATACCTAGATGAATCAGAACTTTGCGTATTTACAGAATGTTAAATCAAAAATAACTGTGGGCAGCACCTTTCCTCATGATTATGCACAGTCTTCCATGAACCAACATAACAGCAAATCACCATTTCATTCTACTTGGATTTCTATTGCCAACCAGAAAATTCTGAGGCAGTACTGTTAGATCCCAGATACTATATCTGAAGGGAGAAAACACCGTATTTAATCATGCTCCTATCCAAGAGTAGCTTTTTTTTTTTTTTTTTTTACAGCTTTTTACAAATAAGTTTACATTCTACAGGTGTAATTGATTCTTGCAGCAGCACCAGAGCATATTCAAATGCAGGACCTAGATTGGTTAATTTATAAGTAGATCTCCTTTCTCACAACTGAGAACAAAATTTGGATACGTGTTTTCTCATATAATACATCATTTGACCCTGTTAGACTCCAGACCCCGTGACCAACAGTCAGTAAATAGTCTCCTGTTTCATAAAGACTTTCTTTAAATGGATATTGAATACCCTGCTTGAAGTGGTATTCTAATTAGGCATTATTTTATTAACAAATAGCTTGCCTGCTGAATAAGAGAAAGAATTGCCAGCACTCACTTCCTGCAGTTAAGTGTTACTGGTCTAGCAAAACCTATTTTTTTTAGGATCAGGAGGAATGAAGGTGATTCCATTGGTAGAAGCTGACAGCTGTAATACAGTAAGCATGCCATGGACCTGCACTCCAGCTCTCTCATTCTGGTGTAGAAGTGATCCCACTCTAGCACATCTCAGGAGAGACACTAAATAGGTTAACTTTTGGGGTTTTTGCCTTTTTATTTACCTAAATGCCAAATAAGTACAATGATAGTTACCTCTTGAGCAGTCATCTTGCCTTGAAGCATGAACTTTTAACCTTTTAGGCTGCAGGTTTGTGGATACATAATAAAAAGAGGGTTTTCAAGGAAAACAGAGACTGAAATAAAACATTCTTTTTGCTGTCATATTGTTGTTTTTGGGGGGGTGTTTGGGTTTTTTTAAACCTTATGGAACTTCTCATTTTTTATCTAGAACACTTCATGGAGGGAATGACAGTCATAGCTTAATTATGAATGTGATCAGTCCTGAAACATCTAAAACCCTGATGGTTGGTGAGAATGTGACTGGTAAACAACTTAATACTGTTAATCAAAACCACAATAACTTCCTGAGCCCAGGACAATTTCATTAGAGTCAACAGAAAACTCCACAGTGAAAAAATAAACAATATAAAAATTAAAAATACATTTTGACTTATTACAGTAAACATTGAGAGGTATAGGAATGAGTTTACAATATTTGGAGAAACAATTATTTACAAGGAGGAAATATCATCAGAGTATTTTGCTAAGAATTAACCAAGAGATTGGCAGACCTGCCTGCTCACTTTGCAAGTTTTATCTTTCCAAAGGTCTAAGTGGTGAGAGAGAACATAGATTGCAGTTCCTTATCCTCTATAAAGACATAGAACTACTTTTAGCATGAAAAACTTGAATCAGGTATATGGATGTGGAAGAGCAAGCAATACCTCAGGGGAAAAGGAAATGTATCCATTTAATGCAATCAAATTGTGGCAATTTTGGGCTTGAGGGAAGTAAAGGGAAGCTTTGTTATTGATTATAATGGAACAATAATTTTTTGACCTGTTACCTACAATAATTATGATTTAAAAGCAAATTCTATTTGTAAAGCTCTCTACTTTTGCAAGACAAAGTTCTGTCTGCAAACTGGACTTCAGAAACTCAAACAGCAAGTTTCCAGGGGAGATCTCAGACAATTAAACACTGTTCCTTTATGTGGATGATGCTTCTTTTTAATGTGGGACTTTTTCAAGTTTGGAGGGGTGAACTGTTCACTTAGGGGAATGTGGAAATTAATATGGAGACTTTTCTTTTTAGATCTATTTACCTGTGCATTTTATAATCACTGTTTGTTTTCTGTACTATTGTTTTAAACAAATAAAGAAAGCTAAATATAATGCCACTGGTGGAGCTTGAGAAAGCAACGTTCTCCAGATCTAGTCCTGAAAAAGGCTAAGTCAGGACTTTAAAGTCAGCAAGGATAAAGAATTTTTACAGGTATACTGGACTCACTCACCACCTGGCTGCTGAGAGAATTAATTTCCACTCTTTCAATGCCTTTGGCCATTTTGAGGTTATTTTATATAGTATTTTGATTAGGTTTTTTTTATTGACTAGTCCTCTGTGTAGCTGGCTGGTACAAGAAGCTGTTACCAAGTTACAGTACCACTGTAAAAGAAGTTCAAAAAAGAATGTTGACAGGACTGCTAAGTAGGTCTAGAATAGCAGAGGTGTGCAACCCCCAGGGGTTTTGATCTAAGTGTGAGACAGTGAAATAAAATTGACACTAAGCATTGACTGATTTGCCCAGTTGTCTAATAGGTCACTGTATGCAATTCCAAGTATCCTTTGTCATCCTCTGAGCTGAAAAGAAGTTATGATGCTGCATTAGTAATGCAAAAACACATTCCAGAATGAAGAATTTTCCATGTACAAGATTTTTTCCCCGTGAACTTCTTGTGTTTGGATATATATTTTTATAGAGTACTTTCTGTATGCCTTATAGAGGCTGTAAAACCTGAAGTTCAAATTTCAGCAACATTTTTCTCATGCCAGTAGCTTACCTGACTCCCCGTGGGCTACTTAGGTAAATACATCATGTGGAGTCAAGGCCTTCAGCACAAAATACCCAAAACTGTTTTTATTCACCATATAAGAGCAGGTGCACTGACAGTGGAGTACACAGGGGTACTTAAGGGGTGAAAACAGCAGATTTTTTGTCTTACAGAGCTCCTTTATGGTTCCTTGCCCAGGTAAGAACTTGATCAGGGTTTACTCAAGGTAGCAAGATTCCATTTGATCAATTTACTCAATTATGGACCAAGCTGTCACGGATATAGTTTGCCACTGCTTTAACTAAAAGCCACTCACCCCTACTTAATTAGGAGAAAAGAAAAAGCTAAGAAATGAAGGGAGTCACATTTTCAAGCAAGGCTGCACAAGCTGGACCATGTGTCTGCCCTGTCTGGAGGAAGTCTATATTTACCTGAATTTCTAGAACAAGGAGAAGCATGAAAAAAGGGATGTGGGTAGAAAGGGAATATGATGAGGCTGCAGTGGGGTACAGAAACCAACAACCAGATGTATAATTGTTGCCTGAATGAGGAAAAAAAAAAGTTCTCATGTGTTTCTGTCTGTTCATTTCATCTGCATTCATCTGGGAAGGCAGAAAAGGGTAGGCAATAANNNAAGGAGAAAAAGGAGGGGAAAAAAAAAAAAAAAAAAAAAAAAAAAAAAAAAAAAAGCGCCAAAAAAATAAATCTATTTCCCATACATCTTGCTAAATGTGTGCTTGTGTCTCCACACTGATAGAAATTCAAAGCTTTCTGAAACTCATTATCTCAATGAGAAATGACAAATTATTCAAGAGCAGCTTCATTTCATTTCATATTTAAATAATTTCCTACTAATTTGAAAATTCAAGTAAAGTCGTACTATGGGAAAATATAGAAGGTATCCCACTACCAGAGAAAAAGCTTTGTTTCAGAGCCAATACATTTATAATGTCAAATTATACATGACTTGATAATTTTGAGTTTGAATAACTTGAATTTTCACCTATAATGTTTTTCTTTTGAATAGCAAAATTATAATGAATAAATTAACTTAGAAATTCTGGAAAATATCCCTGGCAAATATTGAGCCTTCCACTTGTTTTTTGATGAATTTTGCTGCTCTTATCAGTCCAGGATGTTTAACTGAATAAGAAGACAAGCAAGTTCAATTATGTCATCAAAATATGTTACAGTTTAAAATTTAGGAGAACTATTTAGTAGCAAGCATATTTAAGCAACCAGGATGTAGATTATTAATTCAGCAGGAGGGTCAATTATCTTAATAAGGACTGAAGATGACATAGCATTTTATGATTTTAATCTGCAATTGGTTATTGTGAAATTGCCTGAGGGTGAACATAATCAATTTGGAGCATCTAAGCAACATTTACTTTGTACTAAACCTGACAAACAACCTGAGGAAATTCAGCCATGCAGTCAAACAGAACAGGAACACACAGAAGAATAAAGACATTATTCTTCAGAGGTGGGTGAAGAAATGGTGTAAGATATTCACAGAAATTTTTGCTTGTGTTATCATATACTATCCTAAAATGCATTTAGTTCCATAACAGAAGAACTGGATTTGCCACCACCTAACCTACAAAGAAGTGTCTAAAGTTTTATGAAAAGAAGGAAAAATAATACTCACAAAATACAGAACTCGATATAAAATATCACCCTGCACATTAAGAGCAGATATTAGCATGTACTATGAAAGAATCCAGGCATATTATTTATTAAACCTATGTTGAGTGACTACAAGTCTGTATTTTTACAGCTAAATTATGTATTACTCAGCACCACTTAAAGAAGCTGCTGAGAGGTTAGTTTTCAAAATTTCTTATGTCTGACAGAAAGAAGTTCACATCATTAAATTGCAAGAAAGTGTTCACAGCACAAAGCTGCCTCTTTGGTCATTTGGTGTAAATGGATAATTGACAAAAGTATCTTGATTGCATTTGAAAGCTCAAACTTTTCAAGCACAGAGGAAAATATATTTTAATATATTGGGCCTAGCTAGAAAGAATTAATATTTCAATTTGACCTTTATGTCTCTACGTTGTGCAAATATATTCTAAGTTGTTCTGCATATTGACTCATGGAAACCTAAGATCTCAGATTGTGTAATTAGCTTGGCTTACAGCTGCCAAATCACATTGAGGTTTCTCATCATTAAAGGTGCCAGTGAAGAAAGGCATGTCACGGATCTAGTAAAAAAAAAAAAGAAGAGAGGGTTTTTATTTTTCATGTTGTTCTTTGATTTTCATCATGAAAAGCAGATAGATTGGCCTTTCTCCCCCCTTCAGCACAGAATCAATAAATTGAGCACGGTTGTGAACATTCGCTGAATGACTAATATCAGTGTATCTCCTGTGGTGACCCAAGCCAGTCTCCTTCCCAAAAATGCATCTCTGTGGTTATTTCATAGCTATTAGTGCAGCCTGTCTTTAAGAAGAAATATTTCATAAATTCTGCCCGTGTTCACAGGGAGATGGCACATTGTTTATCCCAATAATGAAACAATTAGAATGCTTAGCAGGTAGAAGAAAGATATGCTCGATGCATCTTCCAAATCCATTACCTTCTGTTGGATTCCTGCAGACTTTCCAACCTGCAGGAAAGAATTCAAGAAAAAGAAAATCCTTTGGTTTATTTTCTCTAAATTCAAATGCTTGTTTACTTAATCACAGAATGACAGAATGGTTTGAGTTGGAAGAAACCTTCAAGGTCGTCCAATCCTCCTGCCATGGGCAGGGACACCTTCCAGCAGACCAGGTTGTTCAGAGCCCCATCCAACCTGGCCTTGGACACCTCCAGGGATGGGGCAGCCACAGCTTCTCTGGGCAGCCTGTGCCAGGGCCTCACCACCCTCATGGGAAAGAATATTTTCCTAATATCTAATCTAAATATACCTTCCTTCAGCATAAAGTCATCCCTCCTAGTTGATGCTGAATATCCAGCACTTTTTGGAGCAATGAAATAAAATGTCACGCTGTCCATCAGCCCGATGTAGAAAAGGAACAAAAGGGGTTCTAGGGTTTGAAGAAGTCTACGTCCATAATGAATAGAAACAAATGTTAGGAAAAATCTTTCCTCCTGACCCTTACCCACCTGTGTATTCAACCTTAGGCACTTCAAGCCTTAATGCAAACATTCAGTAGCAAACCTGTACCTATATTAACACAACCTTGCTGTTTGTGAACTGACACATTTGAGTTGGGTCCTTCTGTGGAAATTCTCTACAACTATTGGCTGTCCATCAAAGAGGACACATCCATCCTACAGCACTTGTGCAGTTAGAAAAAATTAAGGATTTAGGTGGACTTGTCTACAAATTTAGTGTCTTCTAAAGAGCCTTTTTAAAGTTATTTCGTCCCTCTTTCCTTCCCCATTTGCACAAGCAAATGTTTAGAATCAAAATAGAGGGAAAAAAACCCCCCAAAATGCTGTGTATGCAAAATAAAAGGGTGTGTCAAAAATCATACCTTAGATTACACAGCTAGTTTGCAGTAGACAGTCCTTGAGAAGGTCTGTAAGAAGCAATCATTAGAAGACAAATCAGTACATAAGTGCCATAAAGCACTAAGGAGAAAGAGAAATTAAGGGGGGAAATACCTGAAAAATCTAAGAACAAAACATTTTAGTTAGGACAAACTAGTGAAGCTGTCGAACAAAAGAGAAACATCTTGTGAATGCCCAGTACATCAGAACAGTACTTGTACTCTGAGAATAAGTAAACAGAAAATCTACATTATACAATGCATTCTATAAGTATTTTGAGACAGACGAGTTCACTAAGAATCAAGCTGAACATACTCTTTAAAAATCGTCCCAACATCTGTAAAAACAGATGTGAATTTTGGCACGTAGGAAAAACTCGACTTGCTGACACTACACTGGTCTTGGAGGATATGTAGATTTTAAAATCTGTTGTCTCAGGTGTACCACAACAGCTAAAGCTGATTTAAAAATCAATGGGAATGTGTCAAGGTAGTCAAAATTTGCAGTCACAGTTGTTAAGTTTCAGACTGCAAGAAGAGAAGGAAATGAAGATCTGGTCCTAAGTAAACAAAGAAAAAAGAACTATTTCTGTGAAGCAAGAACTTAGAATAAACCTGCAATTCAGACTTTATTTAATGCCAACATGCAGTCAGATAAAGACTTTTCAGATTCCTTTTCTCGGTTTTAGGTATTGGCAATTTATCCTGACCTTTCACTGTCTCTTTCCCATTTTGTTTCTGACTGGATTTCCATATAGTCTCCCATCCAAGAAATCTCTCCACTATCCAGAATAGGCAGGGTTCTGCTTTTGTCAAAATACAGTGGACTTGATTCTAATTTTTATGCAATAGTAACAACTAAGCCAAACACCATACCATCAATATTTAAGCAGTTTATAATCATGATATCCAATTGTTCTTTAACAACACAATGAAAACACAGTAGCAACAACAACCCAAGTATGAAGAAAATACCAGGACTAAAGAAAGTTAGTAAATTTAGCCCTTAGTGCATTCACTTTGGCAGTTTGAAGCTAATTGTTTCATTTTCATTGGGTTAAAATTTACGTAATATTGAAGAAAATTTGCCAATTAAAATAATTTCTGCCTGAAAACCGTTTGCTTGCAACTGCTGCAAGGAATAACTGAAACTATACTAACTACAAGGGATAAAACAATAATTCTTGACTTGTATTTTTTCCCATTTGTTTGACATTTCTACATTTGGCAGTACACTGTGTATTGACAAAGTAACTGTTTCCAATATACACTCAGTTTGTTAGTCAATTCATGTGTTGCTGGCACAGATTTTCCACACAGCAACAGAGGAGCAAAATATGAAAATGCCCAGGAATATGTAACTAGAAGCTCATAAAAACTGGCAGAATTATAAAAGCCTAGCATATAAAATAAGTTTTATTTTGTAGGCAAATAGATCTCACTTTTGGTTTGTCATTTGTTTTTTTGTTTCAGCTTTGCTTTTCCTTACAAACTTCTTTTAGAAGATTTGCATCCAAAGCTTAAAGCATTAAATACAAACCGGCTTGTGTGTTTTTCCAAGGAAAAGCAGATTTTGACTGAAAAATATGAAATTGTGAAAATCATGGAAACAGGCTTAACAAACTTGTGACAAGAGGCAAGCAAGGCATGTTCCAGCAGCCCACTCTCACCACATCAGATCAGTGAAGAATGTGGCTCAGAAAATTCCAAGCTGCAGTGGGGACTCTCTAGGGGAGGTAATGCAACAATTTTCAAGCTTCTGCACTTCCTGATGAAGATCTGCCTCCCATGCTTCAGGGATGCTGAATAGCTCCTGTGTTTCTCTAAGTTTTTTTTGTTTCTCAGCTCCCCAGTGGCTAGAGAATTAACAGGAAACTGGAACACAGAAAGCCTGAGAAACCTCAAAGCTCTCTAAGTTTTGTTTAAAAATTTTCAAATTAGACTATGTAATGATTGTTAATGTATTTGTCTACACTTGCCTTCTGCTGGATATTCTCTTTATGTAAAAGTGCAGCTTTAGAACACAAAAGGAATTTTCCAAGGAATAGGTAGTGTGACCTTTTCCCATACCCTGTAAGAAGCATTTATTCCTTCATAGTATAAAATATATGCTGAGCAACTTATGGTAGAGAACAGATGGTAAACAACCCAAAGAAGCAGAAAACAGAGTGCTACCAAAATATACGCTTTTTCTTCTTTTTGCTTCTGTCGGACTGTAAATATTGGGACCATGGAGAGAGTCTTTCACAAGGGGTTAGCATTTCTGAGATGTCCCACTGACAGCTGTGAAACTACTCCTGACACATCCACACCTACGGGATGGAATCGTGGAAAAGTGAGCCTGCAAAGCACCTCGAGAAGCTTCCTTTGGCACTTTGCCTCACACAAGGTCAATTTTATCTCTCTCACTCCTGGCTGATGTTTATCAAACCTATTAATAAAGGTGTCCCATGATGGCAGCTACAGTTTTCCCCAGCAATTTGTTCTGTTCCTTGCTATATCTTTATCATCAAAATCTTTGTAGTATCTGATCCATGTTCCTTAGTGCTGGAGTCTAATCTAATTACTTTCTTATTTTATTCATCATGGACATGACGAGAAATTTTTTTTCCCTTCCTTTCCCCATACTACAAGGTTTCCAGATACGTGTTAGAGGCTGGAGACAATTTTTTTTTTTTTTTTTTTTTAAGCTGTAGTCAGCCAGAGTTGTTAAAAAAGACTTACATCTGGACATAAAATTTAAAACTTAGCAAAACAGTAGCTGTAAGAAAACTACAGGGAAAAAATGTTGACATATGCCAAACGTCCATCAAGTAAGACTTTATCGTCTCTGCATGTTACTAAGCAAAATGGAGGGAGTGAGTGAGAGGAGATAAATTGTCTTTTGGAGATTTTGGTTGAGGTTTTTTGGTTTGGATTTGTTTAATGTTAATACTTTGATTGAAAGACAGCAAAACAGCAATTTAGTAAAAACTTATTTTCTATTGGAAATTGCTTTCAACAGAATATTTTTGACCAGACGTGTTACAAAGATTAAAAAGATAATGTTCCTGTCAATCTTCATCAGCCTGTTCTTTTTTACATTTTCCTCCATCAAGACAACAATAAACTTTAATTTTAGATTCACCATGTATTTTATGTTCGTGCATGAAACACTTACAAAAACTTTAGCAATTAGAACTGTTCTTTGAAAGAGTCTTGGAAATTTCAGGTTGTGCCTCTGTTTATAGTTGTCTACTTGGCAAGTTTTTCATGCAGGGAAAGCAATGGCACATCTGCTGCATGGTCTGCAGTGATTTATACCTCATTCAGGGACATGGTTAAAACACTTGTGTGCAAACACAGAAGATTTGAACTTATTTCAGAAATTCCAGCTGGGGCTACCAAACTGAACACCCAGGAAGGAAACTCTCAGGTAAACATTTTGTCCTAGCTTCCATCTATCCAGCTCCCTTGTCATGGATTTCTAAATTTGATCACGTTGAAAAAGCTGTCATAAATCTCTTAAAACCCCCAATCTATCATAAATCTCAACACTTCCAACAAGTATAGACATAGCTTAGTTTTGCTAAATTCTACAAATAGAGCTTGTTCTACACATATACCTAAAAATTATAATAAGTTTAAAAATATCATTGAAGTTAAAATACTCCATTTATGTGCATTATAAAATAAAATTTATGGCACTTCAGCAATTATATATATTTTAAGCACTTGTCTTTATATATCTAAACAAAATGTTGGACTGTCCTGACTCTAGTGCCAGAAAAATTTTACCCAGAGAGCATTCAGAATATCTAAGTTAGCATGGCATGAATTTACTCTCTAGTCATTATTTTTCCTGCTCTGATGAGCTAGTGAATCTTACCCCTTACTGTGCTTGCTGAGCTCTGGAAATTCTTTGTAAATTCTAAATATATTATCATAACAAACATAGAAAATATACCCAAAACCAGTGTTTAGAAGATCACACCCCTATCTTATGTACAGTCGTTTTTATAAACAGGGTAAAGCTCAAACTAGAGAAACTTGAGGACTGCTTTATTGCAAATTAAATTTCATTAGCTCTAAAGGCCTGGAAACACTGACAGAACTCCTACCAGACATTGTCCTTTTTTTAACAGAAAGAAGCAGAGAGCCCATCTTGTCTTTACATAACTAAAATACTCAGCAAACCAGAATCCACACAGTTTAGCACTAAAATAATCAAACTAAACATCTTAGGGGCAGCTGGAAGAGGGGCTATGTCATGAGTGACTTCACTGGCCAGAGGGATTTAAAGAAGTCCAGGGGAAACTGAGGCAGACATTACCTTTACAGTCAGTGTTCCAACATTTTAAGCCACAAATATTCTCCTAATTCATCCTACTGTATTTTTAGTGACTTCCATTATTGATAGGTCACTCTTATAAGCACTGAATAAGCCTCTTTAGCAGCCTGTGTTCCTAGTGCTCTTTATAGACATTATAGAAAAGTTTTAAATGTCATATTTGATTTGTGTTTTATTTGAAATGGAAATAAGCAGCCCACGTAGGTTTAATAATTTATCTAGTGGATGGTTTGAAGCACCAGGGCACACGGCTTGGATGTCAAAATACACTGTTTGGAACTGAATTGTTGAGTAAATCTTAAAGGCAGCTATTCCAACATTCCAAAGCATTCCAGTCATTCTAAAGCAAACTGTTTTTTCTCCTAGCCATTGCATTTATGGGATAAGACCAAATTTGTTCTTGTGGCTGGACTCTTTTTGGTGTAGTCTTTGCACAAATCTAAAATCAATAGTGGGAAAAGGCAATTTTTCCCTTCCAGTCATTGCATAAATTTCTAATGAATCATTTCAGTGTTGTTTTGGTGCTGAGTATTGCTTTAAACAGTTGGACAAGGTATCCAGCTTACCTTCCTGAAGCACATGTATGCTTTGCTAGACAGAAAACCACAGCTGAATTTGCTCTCAATCCCATTCCACTGCCGAAGTGCACAATCCATAGAAAGCAGCAGAATTATTCTAATTGCTCATGGTAATTAGAGGAGAGCATGAGTAGCTGGGAGAAAATTGCTAGGGAGGGAAACAATTTAACACAGAATAGAAAGTGTGTTTAAGGCAGACTGAGAAAAGAGCAAAACCAAAACAACAGGACAGACTCGGGGTGTGCTGCCTTCCCAGGCACCGGGGTCGGGAGTTTGAGCTGGGAGCTTTTCTCACATACAAGAGGCTGATGGAAAACCTGCAGACAGCACAAAAGTGACTTTGTTCTCTCTGGTGGAGCATTTTCAGTAGAGCTTGTTGGAAGCTTCACCACAGATCAGCAGAAGGGTTGGTCTGAAGAAGCCTTTTGCCCTGCCATCCATCCTGAGAACAACGGGGTTGGTGCTAAACACTAGAAGCAGCACAAACAGGTCATGATGGCAGGGGAATTTAAAAGACCTAGGGTAGAGCTGAAAACAGTGCCCTATAAACCATGGTGCAAAGGTTATAAAAAAATATTTCAGATCATTCTTTCCCCAGTCTCAAACCTAGTCATCAAGTAATGAAGTACAGTGCCTATTTCCTAAAATCAGACTTCGTCATTTGTTTTGCTTTTTTTTTTCCTTTCTTTTTTTGGCACAATCACCTCCTTAGTGGATAAAGGGAATGCAATATATATGTCTGGAGTCTAGTGAAGTGCTTGATGTGATAACTTGCAGAATTGTACTGAGAATGATTTCCCAATGACTTTCAGAGAGCATTGTCACAGGGGCTGAGAGCTGGCTGTACAATAAGGGCTCAAAGTATTAGATTTGGAGTGTAGGGGAGAATATTTAATAGCATTCTGTAGAGAGTCATTCAGTTTAACGTCTTTATTAATAATGCACATGTGGGAGTAAAAATACATTAATGAAATATGCAGGTGAGAATAAATTAGAACTTGAGGTGAACGCCAGGGAGCACAGAGGCATAATACAAATGGGACCAAGTGAGATTAAGGAATCAGGCAGAAAATTACAAAATGAGCTTCAAATGGGAAAAATACAAACTAATATGTTTGAGGAAAATAATGTAAAATACAGATATTCACGGAGTCTGAAAAGTTGAGATGAAGTGTAACACTGAAAGGTCTCAAAGCAGTGTTTTGTTGAAAACTGAGTGAAAAATTTCAGTGTGTCACGGTCAGATTTTTTAGTTCTGTTCAAGGCTTCCCTCTTCAGATAACAAATACAGTAGCATTTCTGACTTCAGTACTGCAGCCCACAGACTCAAGAACACTGGACCTCCTTAAAAGTAACAGAAAAAAAAAAAAAAAAAAAAAGGGGG
>VXBB01016384.1:587423-600361 GCA_013399915.1 Illadopsis cleaveri | reverse complement strand
AAAAAAAAAAAAGAAGAGAAAATTACAGAACCAGGTTTTAATGCTGCCATTAAAAGAGTGAACATGGATGATATTTATTACACAGATTTTCATCCTACAGTAGCAATATTTTTACTGCATCTTTTACCATGTTTTATTGTTCCACAGAGGGAGTTGAGGAAACAGTGGAAATATTACCTGTAGCTCCCAAGTTTCAAATAGTGAACCTCAGGTGACACTGAATTATTGATCAGGCACATTCTCAACACAAAGGCCAGAGGGAGAATATTCACACTTATCAAACAAACCCCATCTTGATATAGAACACTAAGTGTCAGGTAGTCTCACATCTTCAATATTCTCCTAAGAATTATTTTTGGAGGTTCATGGTTATTTCTTAATCCACATTATTTTATCCATGGTTTGTAAAAAATTGGCACAGCTTTTCAGGAGGCAGACTGTTCACCTAGTTTCTAAGCTTGGGACCAATGTTTATTTTTGCTATCTCAATTTGATTTGATGGTATGAGGAAGCTGTCACCATCTGCTTCTATCTTATGAGATTTGCCTAGCCATGTGAAAAATAATGAATGTGACCAGAATGTGCAGGTTGGTGAAAAAATTCACCTGGATATGTTACTTTGATTTAATGAAAAAGGAACAAATAATATAATGAGCATTTTTGAATACCCATATATATTTTCCTCATTTAAAAACAAAGCTACTAAAAATAACTTTCAAAGAAGAAAGATATTTGTGACAAAAGCACTTTCAGAACCTAGAACAAAAATTTGATATTGCTATAAATGTTTAAGCTATAAAGTTGCAAGCTATTGAACTGCATTGTAGGTGGATGAAAGAAACAAAAGACTTAGATATCACCTGTAAAAGCATTAGCAAAGATATTAAATTTTTAATCAAAGTATCAGTCAGAAATCTACATCAAATATCTATGAGAAAGAACTCAATATACATATATGCATAGGTATAAAATCAGAAATATATGTAAATGCAGAAAAAGAGGATTTTCCTATGAGTAGCTAGTTCATATCCAGGGTTGCTCAAATGGCTGGCAGCCCTGGCTTTTACTGTCTCTCTAGTGTGTTCCATTTGCAAATGGAAAGTAAAAGCAGATTGTAAATTTTTTTCTGTTAACACCAGCAGCTAAAATACTAGTTAAGACAAGGATGTAGCAGTAGCCTCTATCCTCCTCATATTTCCTCCTGTCAACTTCCTTTCTGCCCAGCAAGTTAGTCACAGAGGAAAGAGGTAAGAAAAAATCACCTTTACTTTGCGATGAGTCTGCCGAAGTCATTTAAATTGGCTTGGAATAGCACTGCTCCAGGACAGAGGGAGAAAGCAGCTGTAACAAATTCAGGAAAGAATCAGTTGTTCACTTGCCACCACCTTTTCTTATCTCTCTGCTCAAAGATTCGCCATTTCCTTAGATATACAAAAAAATAGACTGGATAAAAGGCTTCTGGTTCAATTTGGCAGAGATTCATTACTCTAGATCCTCTGAGATCTATTCAAGAAAACTTGATTTCTTTTGGAATTTTTTTACCTATTGGAGGGCAACTAGAAGAACCTAGTCCAACAACTTCTGTAGCTGCTATCCTTTTCCTAGTTAAAAAAAAAAAAATAAAATTAAATACTTAGAGAAAGAAAAGTATCTCTGATCACTGTACAAACAATCAGAAGCTTAATTCTCATGCCAAAATTAGTTGTGTTTTCTTTGAGTCACTTTCAAATTCTCATTCTTCAGGCTGAGAGGAGTGTAAATGTACAACCTACAGGGTTTGCTAAATCTTTGTTGCAGGTAAAAGGAAAGAAAATTTCCTTGATCCTGATGAGTGTGTTGGGAGGAGGGAAGGGGAAGCCAAAATATTTAAATTCTTTTCTTCAGGTAAATGTTCATGACTACAAAGCTTCATATGTAAATCTTCCAGTACCCTGTTGTCCAAACCACCCCTTCAAACACCACTAGCTTCATCTGCATCCACATTCTTGCTCTGTCAAAGCCAATATTAAGTTCTGTTTTGGCTTTAAAAATTATAGATATATTATTTTAAACAGAAAGCCTCCTAATCCTAATGATATTCACAAGTCTAATATTTTCCCTTATCCTTCATAAATTTTTATTTCTTGAATGTTTTCCTGGCAGAGCTCTACTTCTAATTTGCTGCCATCTTTTCTTTGCTAACATTAATACTCTGTTTACAACAATTACCATAACTCATTCTAGCTAAAGGTTGAGACCTGAAAAAAATATTGTCCATCTCCAATTTTTTAAAAGCACAAATCTCAGTGAATAATGTAACTTCAGTCCCAGTGTGGAAGTATTATTTCAAAGAGAATGACAATAATGATCTTTAAATTACATGACCCAATTCTCCTCTGACTTTTATGTTTTCCTGTAAATCAGGGGCACATTTTTGAAGGCTATAAAGTTGCCCTGACCTTTAATTATAAAGGTAGCTGCAGAATCAGATTGTGTTTTTAATACCCTCAGACAGAAATAAGGCACGGATCCCCACGCTTAGAGACTCTATTTAGTTCACCTTGATGAAAAGAGGAGGCAAGGACTGCAGATAGGTCTGGTGGCATTTCAGAGGGCTGAAAAGAATACCCACTTCCTCAAAGCCTTGGGCAGCAATCATCTGCTATCCCCTCACCACACCAAAGCAATGTCCCACACTGCCCCCCACTCTGTGAAAGTGAGAACCTCCAGCAGAAGGCTGGGACTGTGCAGTCGTCATGGGAAGCTCTGAAAGCGCCTTCTTCACTTCTTTGGGGAAGCTTTCAGATGAGAAGAGAGCTTGCTGTGTCGTAGATTTTGCGTAGAATTGCTGTTGTATTACAAATATAATAATAATTGCAATTAAAATCTCCCACGATCCTTTTCCCCAACAAAATAAACAAACATGATATTCGTAAAGTCAGGTATTGAGGCTGGAAATCTTCCTTGTAGCCTTCAACAGGTTTATGCTTTCAGTTGTCAGTCTCTGCCATTTTTTTTTTTTTCTTTTGCTGCTTCTTTGCTATCTCTGTTCCTGATTGCCTCTCCTCATGCAAATTTCAATTTCTTAGGTGCTGATCATATCATACCAGCAGTAACAAGAATTGGTTGTTTAATGTAGGTGGAATCTTCTGAGGTTTTACTAACAAACACCTCCACAGATTAAATGTGAAGTGTTTTCTTTCAAAGGCTGTGGCCAGCATTGAAACTTTGAGTATGATTCTGTGCATGGAAAGGGAATGGACACAAAAGTGTCCAGAATGTAAGGGCTTGGTAACTTCCCATTCCAGAGGGCAGGCTTTTGATAAAACTATGAATGTTCACAAGACTTCATGCATGAACACATTACTATTGTGTGATGAATCTGGAATATTGCTGCCTGCAGAGTCAGGTGAAATTGCAGTTTCTAGTTCAGAGAAAATTCCATTAATTTCTTCCCTCAAAAGAAGGAAGACTGTAATGAGAATGTAGTAACACCAGTGCTCCTCTTAAATCTGAATATCTTTCACACAAATTACCCAAACCAATCAAGGGTATTTGAGCCTTGTATTTCCTCATCAGCTGCTTTAGTTTTATTTGGTTTGGATTTTTATCAGTGCTCTATCCTTAAACACCAAAATCTTCCCTTGTCATCAGCTTATATTTTACCATGGCTGGACATTGCCCAGATAAAAGGAAAAGTGACCAAAATCTCCCAGCTTGATCTTTTCCTAACATCAATATATTGACACCAGTAAAGTCTAAAGGATTATGACAGTTGTGCTGTCTGTGCCTGAGAAACTACAAGGCACAAGACAAGCTGCAATGAGCATTTGGGTCAGGACTTGTGTCAGTGGAAGCAGGGTGAACTTTCAAAAGAAACAGCAGGCAGGCTAGGTTAGCCTCAAAAAGAGAGAGGGAACAAAAAAGAGGGCTAGCTGTCTTGGCCTTTTGGCCCAGGGACTAAAAACCTCCAGTGAAGTGTTAGGAAATTCCTATGGGGATATATCTTAACTTTAAACAAGGGCATGTCAAGCGCAATGGTTTTTAAAAGGATTTAAAAGGAATTTATAACTATAAACTTGAAGCCAGACTTCTTCTTGAGATTGCATGCCAACAGATATTTACAGTATATTGTGGTCAAACTCACTGATGGTAGTAAAAATTCAGATTGGTAGTATAAAAATATCATTTTAACTATAGACTTAGCTGCTTTTTTTTTTTTCCCCCTTAAGCATTTTGTAATGTTAAAATTGTATTTAATCAGAGAGGACATTTTCTGTGAAATTGAAGGCAATGGTAAGTTAAAAGAACCTCAGCTTGAGTTGGCAGAAAGCAATTTAGTTATTTTGTAATTCTGATATATTTCCAAGGTCACAAACAAGACTGATTTATACAGGAAATACGAGTTAGAAAGGCTGTTTAAGCGAGCTGTAAATACTTTGCTTAGATGTGCCTAGATGGATTTATTTCTTCCATCAGCTGCACTGAAAAATTATGATTTACCAGTAATCTTATTTCACAATTCAGTGATAGTGATAACTTTTCTTGAAAAGAAATTATTCCCCCCTTATTCTGCAAAATAAACTAATATTCATAGTAGGTCATTCAGAATTTTAAAGGATGCCCTGGAACTCTGCTTATCCAAGGGACACATCTGCTAAGGAGTACTCAGCATAACAGAAACATGAACTGAAAGGGTCAAAGAAGACTTTTACACAGGTGGCTGTTAATGAGAATGTTCCCTAAGTATTGGATGAAAAGGGGATACACACAGATTAAAGGAAAAATAAATTACCACACCCAATATGCTGCTTTACCAACAATACTCTTCCAAACATCTTTTCTCATGATTGCCTCTTCACTTTTGAGACAAATGTCACAACCGAACCCAGCCAAATGCTACCTATAATGTGAACCATCAGTTTTTACTTATTTTCCAGGGATTCAGTCAAAATATTCTAAGTGATGTGTCTGAGGCAGAAAATAATAAGCATTTGTCTCAAAACTTTGTTATGAAAAGTTAATCAGAGTGCAGTCACCTCTTTCACCCCTTTCAGAATTTCCTGAAGGTGGGACTCAGGTCCCACTCTGTGCTGTTAAAATCAGTGGCAGCTGAGTTGCAGAGCTGGTCCTGGCAGGCAAAGGCAACAAGGCACACATTCATAGCATCACACAGATTAAGTTGTTGCCTCTGCCTCAAGTACAATATTCTCATTTTTCAAAGCTTCTCCAAGTCTGGAGCAGGAGATGAGTTGGTGCAAAGGAAAGAGATTGTCAGGTGTCCTGCTAAAAGGAACTCCCTCAAAAAAAAAGACATGATCTCCTGGAAACAGCCACTTCCTCCCCAGGCTTTCCAAAATGCCCTAAATGTAGTAAGAAAAACTTTAAGAGGAATTACTGAGAAGGTGAAGAGAAAGAGAAAGGCACAACTATTTATTTGTTTAAAAGATGTTCATTCCTATGGACCTCAGAAATAAGGAAGGCAGTGATGAATTACAGGCACACTCAGAGAGGGCAGGCAAGAAGTCAGACAAATGAACATGGTGGGAACTGTGATCTCTCCGTAGCAAGCAACCTTCAAATGAATAATTCAAAAATAAGTGTTCTGAGATGGAGTAAGGTTAGTAAAAATCTTCATTTCCATAAGTTTACTGAAAAAGAGACTTATCTCTTTTGTCAAACAAAAATAAGTACTCTAAAGCAGGGTACTTAATCTGCACAGGATTCACAGGTTCATTTTCAGGTTAGCATTTGAGGACTTGAGTTTTTACCTTTAAAGCAAAAACCTGGCTTTAGCCTTTTTTTTTAACAAAATTGCTCCATACTTAGCTTTGACCCCAGTAATTCAATATCTGCTTTTCATAACTGCAGCAGTACCTGGAACTTTGCTTAAAATTACAATACAACATCAGAGGAAACACAATAGGAAAGAATCTATAGCTTCTCTGAAATGCAAACAAGGTAAACGGTAGAAAGCAAACATAAAAGTCTACAGGCTGATAAAGTTTATTGGTTTTTCATTACTTACACTCATTATTGATACAAGAACCTGTCACTGTAAATTTATTCTAAGACACCTATTAACCAGTAGACAAGAAAAAGATTTAAATTCTTACTCCTACTTTGTGGGTAGCAAAAAAGCATCATTCTAAACAAGCCACTAAAAAGAGCTGAGCAGTGACTAATTGCCACCCATAATCACCATTCTGCCTCATTATTTCTTACATCTTGTGACACCTGGATATTTAAAACTCTCCATGAGTGCAAGGTTAAAAATTGATTGGAAAAAAAAAAAAAAAGAAAATAAAATGTTTGTCATTGGCTTTCAAAGAGTTGAATTTTCCAAAGCTCTTCCTCTTCCTTTGTCTGTTCAGGAGCACAAATCAAGCACAAGGAAGTTTGTGAAGTGCAAGGAATTTTAAAGTACCCAGACTGTAATGAAAATCCACTCTTCACGTTGTTTGTATGAGTTTTCCTCTCTAGCTAAGAGCATCACATCCACTGACTAACGCAGCTTTCAGCTAAATTCAAGGCACCAGCCAAGACAACACAAAGGACTAAAAACCTCTACAAGAAGAACAACAAATCAGCTATTAGTCTTTTGCATCAAATCGTGTGTTATTCTAAAAAATTTACTGCAAAAAAAAAAGCTTCCTGCCAAATTGTCTGTGACATAGTCCTGCATTAGAGAGTATTTTATCTTAGAAGGAAACATATTTTGGGGGAATGGGGAAAAAGACATGAGCAATGACAATAAAGAACTAGAATTAATTTTATTCTTTTTTCCTTTGCCATTCCTCCAGTCTGAATGACATTTCTAATTCCTCAGTACCCATGTTCCTACACTGATATTTTCTTTTACTGTCACTGTTCTTTTTTTTCCTCATGTGCCTTACTCTCTAATCAATAGATGCTGCTTTCCTCCCTGAAAACCACTAATACATAACAGAGAAATTCCTGCAATGCATTTGAACCCTTGGGGTGGACAACACTGGGTAGCCAGTGAGTAGCACTGGTCTCAAAGTTGACCATGCCCCAACAGGAAATGAGAAAAGACATCCAACAATTTCCTACCAGAAGAGAAAAAATTGAGGTCCCTACTCTACTGGAGAACTGTGATCTTTTCGCAAAAAAAAAAAAAAAAAAATTCATCTACTATAAATATGAAGGCAATTTCCTCTCTATAAAATTGCTTTTCTATTTCCTCAGAATTCACAGATTTATTCCAAGGCTGATGTTCGTGGGAGGCGGCAGGTCACAGGTAATTTTAATCTCCATGTAAATAAATATAAAAAGGCAAAAACAAATAAACCCTTTGTTTTCTTGAAAGAAAGTAAAATTACTAGGAGACCAGTTGAACTGGAAAATGAAAACCAGAAGCAGTGATTTGAGAGCTAATAAATGAGATTTAAAATTCAAGAGTCTCATGCTGCAGCAACTGATCCATTACTGATGCTGCGACAATAGGTCCTCTTGCTGTTATTGTTGATTAATGAGAATGTTTTCTGTCCTCAGTTATGGCCCTTTCTGGGCCCATCCTCTTTAATTTTAGCCATTATGAATATTTCTTAGGGCTCGGCATGTGCAATCCTGAAGGAGCACAGTAAAGGACACCAGAGGAAAATTCCTTGCCCAGGAGCATTATAAAAACTCCCTCAAGCAGATTAAAAAAAACAACAATACAATAAACTTACTGGAACTCCAGGGATCTTGTTTAGTGTCAGAATCAAATCATTGAGAAGCTTTTCTTAGCGTGGACTTGAACAAATTGGAAAGCAAGATACAGTAGTAGCACAGTTCTGATATAACAAATTGCTCTTTATTTAAAGTTACTTTTTAAAAACGAGTAAGATTTTAAAGCCTGTCAAAGATGGCACGCAAAGATAAAAATAAAGAAGTGTCAGGAACAAAAATGTTCTTTTCCTCTTCCTCTGAATTAATTTGCATGTCAGTCAAGAAATCTGTCAATGCATATGCAATATAAGCACCATGGCTTACACTGCTCAAAGCGTAGGAAAAAAAAGAACAAGAAGAACCAAAGAAGGGGAAAGCGACAGCTGTGATGAGCAAGGATTCTTCCCATCTCTAGCATGTATTCAGCTCTAACAATACACCCAAAGATGGTGAAGAAACGATGACAGAACTGTCAATTATAGCTGAGCGGAGTGTAAACAGAGATACAAAATCTGCTGAGCAGAACCGACGCCAGGTGGTGAGGCGCCTCTGCCTCACCCCCACCGGGCAGAGCACAAACCCTGCTGAGCAGCATGGAGCCCACTCCCAGCCTTCCCAGACTGAGGACACGGCGGTGGGAGCAGCTTTCAGCAAAGAAAAGGCTAAAATAAATAAAGTCCTAATGGGAAACAGAAAGCACAAAAGGTGTTGGTTGAGATGTAAATCAGATTGTTGATTGCTGCTTTTCAAATTCATCTGAACTCCAGGAAAGGGAATGACTTGGGACCCTCACCTAAAGTCTTGTTTGCTCCGGTGAAGAAGTAGAGATTCAGCTTGTTTAGAGGGTTTTGCAGCTTTCTTAGAGGAGTGGGAGTTGGCCAAGCTGAAGCAACTCTAAACCTAAGACCGCGGGAAACTCCTTTCTAGTTGTGGCAAGTAGTAAAGGTTCATGGGAGTTTGCACGTTAATGAAGTTGTTCCATATAAGGTTATGCTGTATGATTGGTCAGTTATGTTTTACAAATATGATCATGCTCTCACTTCGAGTTTCTGATTGTACTCTTACCCTCAGACCCTTACTCTATATATTGTCACATTTTCCTCAGTTCTGGGTCTGCAGTTGGTCACCCCCGCAGAGTTCTCTTGGGTACTGTGCACAGTTTTGGGGCACCATCCCTATTTTCTTTTATCTCTTATTAAAGTGTTCTTTTTCTTGTGTCAACCATCGTTCCCACTCCTAATTATTTTCTTGCCACCCTCTGCCCTGAAGTGAGGGGACATAAAGGTTTGTCACAGCTACCCTCACTGCGACATAAAGGTGTCTTTCCAGTAAATTTTTAATTTCAATCTTTGCTTCATAAAAAATTCATTCTGTTTTCCAGCATTCAACGTGATGAGGACTGTGAGGTAAATGAATGCTGTTTACCATACCATTAACGAAGCTAAAAGCAAATTTATGACATTTAACCAAATTCAACCAAAATCCCACAAACTCCTTCATTTGAAATGTGGAACCAGAGTAACTTCAGGCTTTGTGATTTTGAAGGACACTAGGAGACAGTAACAACTTGTCTTCAGTTCCCACTGGGCTTGTGTGGAACATGGCCAGCAACTCTGCTCAAGACGTAATAAGGTGGGACAGAATTCAGTTTCAGCATTGTCCCAGGAGAAAGGTGCAGCAAGGAAGAGAGGGACAAAACCCAACCCACAAACCTACACAAAAAAGCTTAACATCACTTTAGTGTCAAGAACAAGCAGATGCAAGCAATTGCATGAAGAAGGATCTGTTGAATAATGAGTTCCTTTTTTTTACATGTATTCACACATATAAATTACACAAAATATATAAATTTTGCTCCAGCTATGGATTTGAAGGTGTCAACCCAGGCAGCAAGCATTGCTGGACTGGAATTTTAAGTTATAGGTAATGCAATGAAAAGTGAGACATGTTAAACATCCTTTAAGCCATTAAGGTTCCCTTATTTTGAGCTTGTTGCTCAGAGAAAGCAGCCAAGCCTTTCTTCCACAAACGAACAAGGGATTGTATTATCAATCAAATTCTGTCTCAAGAAATAAAGTTTCATGTGTTAATGTTTTTAATTCACTTCTCCATAACACTCAGCCTATATATAGCTAAAATTCCTTTAAGTGAGCAGTTTCAAACTCCCATTTCCAACCTGAGAATGAAGTGCCTTACTCTGCTATTGCAGACTTCATAGAAAACACTCAGATTCTTTTGATGATGTTTTTTGCAAAATCAATAGACTGTATCTTTGGGGTAGAAAAGGTGTGGGTAAGAATATCAAGGAATTCACCAGGAAATTGAAGGTACCTGATTTTCATTCTCTGCTCCAGTGCCTTTTGAAGATTTTTGTATTAAGTAACCTATGAATAAAATACAAATACTATTAGGGGACCCCATGGGAACTAGAGAGCTCCACCATACCATATCAGTTCATGCATATTTGCCTTTTAATTCTTTCTCTTGGTGTGCTAATTTTGTCAACAACAGCAAAAAAATCAAACTTACAGCATGGTTGATAAGGCAGACTAGTGAACAGCAAGACATCAAATTTTGTTCCCTTAACATTAAAGTTACTGCTCTAAAAGCTCAGTTATTATACTTAAAAGGTAAAGGAAATGCAAGGAAAGGAAATCTCAACTCTCAATTATTTTATTTGCAGTTCTGCTCTACCATCAAAGAGATGCCTAAAGTGCCTGTTCTCATAGGATTTAGGCATTAGGAGCTCAGCATGAAGCTACTCAGCCTCAAGTGGACTCAGACTTCTGTGCCAGGCAGATGGAGACCTTGCAGTGTCTAATACAGAGACACCTGGCTATTATTCATTTTCCAGGGTCGTCAGGAATGTGTTGCTGAGAACCCTGCCTTTGGCCTTCACCACTTTGAAAGCAAATAAGACTGTGGATTTGTAGCAACAGAACAGCAAAGCGCCATGTGCATCTCTCTGGTAGCAAGGGGGATTTTATTTTGGAATAAATTTTTTTTCACCCACAGACTTTCACACCAGTGGGCATGCATTCAAGTGGTGCTGATAGCTGGGTGTCCTTGGGATGGTGGCTGAGAGGGAAGGCAGTGGCCAAGGTTTAGCCAGGAAAAGGAGAGATGGTGACTGTCAAGATTTTATTATGTCTTCTGGAGAGTTTTCAGTTAGTGATCATGTGCTGGTTTTTGGATGTGCCTTTTTCACTCTTTCTGAGCAGATGGTGATCAGGACATTTTGCCTCTCTGGAGTATTTCACCTCCATGAGTCACTGTCATCTGTTGACTGTTTCATCTCTTATCTGGGTGTGATAAAACTTCAGTCATGTCTCACCTTCTTGCTGCTGCTTACTGATCACTCCTGTCTTTCAAGCAAGCTGCCCTCTTCCTAATCCTGGAGCTGCTGAGAAGCTGCATGGAAATGCACCCACATCTTCATAACCTCCTAATGTAGATGTTGTTCAACAGTGCCAGTCCTGAGTGGCTTCTTCTGGTCTTTCCACAGTCATTCATATAGTCCCACTCAAGCCTGTTTTAGTGTTTAAATTACAGAACTCCCCAGTGTGAGGTCAGAAAAGATGACTCAGATTATCAGATCCCCTCTGTGAACCTTAATTTTACTGCAAAATGAAGAACAGATATGGGTTTTAAGAAATCAGAAAATATGGTGAATTAGAAAGAAAATTGTTAGACCATTCTTGATTTCAGGGAGTATGGAGTTTCAGAGGCTACTTCAGTCATCAATAACAAACTCAAAAAAATTGAAGTTAAAAGATGCAAGCAAGAGGAGTTTCCTGCAAGTAAGATTTATAAATAAATTCAAATCAATGAGACTTCTGCTATTGTCATGTTAATGTTTCATGACATAGGGGAGTGACATGACTCCATTTTCCCTATTTCCCTCTCAGTTTTGGTGAAGAAGAACAAGTGCATATTTAAATGCTGCTACAATTGACAGTTCATGTAGCCTAAGAGACTGGTCCACTGGTCTGGGTATCCGCAGGTGCAGTAGCCCAAACAGAACTGTTGAAAATAAAAAAAAAAAACCAAACAGGCCCCCCAAAACCCAACCAAACAAAAACAAAACAGACAACAACAACAACAATAAAAACATAATCAAAAATATTTAAAAATATCCAAAACCTATGTTGTGTGAAAACCCAAATAATCTGATGTGATTTATAGCAGAGATAAATATTGTGAAAGCACAAAACACTAAAATTATATCTTGACTATTTCTCTGACCCCTAATGCTCAGCAGGCTGTTACATCTGGGTATTTTTTTTTCCCAAGCTCCCTTGTATCCCACATAAAAACTCACTATAAATTTATTTCCATTCCTGTCAGGTCTCACTTTCATTACTTTCTGGAACATATTTCTCCCCTATGAAGTGCTGCTTAGCTGAATTGAGAAGTTCAGATAAATGTGCAGATTTTAAAAATAGAAGCATTTCATCACACTGAAATCAGGGTTGTTGTCATTTTTAGAAATGCTCATTTAGTACTAAAAGCTTTTAAGACTGTATGCAAAACAAAATCCAACATTTAAAGCTTCAGTGTTCTTAAAATAGGATGGATTTGGATTCTTTTTTTCTTGAGCGTTAAGATACTATCACATTTTTATTTTCAAGAAATTTGCCATAAAAATGTAAAATTTAAAATCCTTTTCAGGGCTACTTATTCTCTGGTTTTTTTACAAACTTTAATCCAAATTAATAGCTAGTTAGATTTGGGTTGACTTTGTGAACTTAAATTTCAAGTTAAGGTATCTAATTGGTCTTCTGGGAGCTTGTCTTCAAAATCTGGATTCCTACAAGACCAATAATCCAACAAGCACACAGGTAAGCAACAGTGTTACAATCAAATTTTTTCAAAAAGATTAAGCAGTTATTTATGAGAATAAGTTCAGGCATGTAAATGCCACATTATCAACTTTCCTATGAATTAGAATGCAAAGAATAAAAAAATACAAGAGTTGTTATTATAACTGTAAGGCAAATAAATATCATATAAGGCTACATATTTTAATGTTGTGTGAACTCTGCAAGAAGTTGAAGGTCNTGAATTTATCAATGTTAATTACATTAATGCTTACCTTGGCAAGGAAAGAGAATATAGACATGAATATTGGTGAAAAATTCATAAAGCATGCTCTCCTGTAAAGTAGGTCACATGTTAATGAGCTAAACCTAGCCCCAAATCCACACAAATATATGTAGCTTCAAGCAAGCCTTTGTCCAAGTCAGCAGGACTGCCCAGCATGAAGTCAGGTATTTAAGTATGAG
>VXBB01016384.1:573517-587059 GCA_013399915.1 Illadopsis cleaveri | reverse complement strand
AAGGCAAATAAATATCATATAAGGCTACATATTTTAATGTTGTGTGAACTCTGCAAGAAGTTGAAGGTCATAATCTCAACATGAAAAATAAACCAAAAATAACCAAAGTTATTGTGTCTCTTCTTTGCCTGCTTCATGAGCCAAATCTTTAAAACTATGGAACATTTCAACCAATTTCGAACACATCAGATTTCATTCACGGTAAACTCCTACAGATGTGATTTGTACTGTAAACTTATACAAATGTGATTTTTACCAGCACAGCCCTCTGTAGATGCAACAGAACCAGAGCATTCCTTATCCTCCCCTGATATCCCCTGTAAAAGCACCTCCTCTGAACACAATAACTATGATTTCTGGAGATCCATTCCATCTAAGGGCTATTTTATTGACTTATATATTTAAAAAAAAAAGTGAATTTGAAACCCATGATATTTTCATGAGGAATAAACAGCACAAACCAAATATGTTTTATTTACATTCATGCACACTGCTGTCTGAAGATGAACTTGGTTACATCAGCTTGCCATGAACACACACTGTGACAAGATATTGTGATTTCAGTACTGATAATAAAAGGAAATATTATTGAGGTTGTGGCAAAAGTTGGTCAGTCAATCCACATTTCTAAGATTACACTTTTCCCTGAACAGATGTTGGCCACCTACATAGAGCACCTTGTAATCTATCACTTTAGTTACCCTTTACTAAATAAATTTCTATAGAAGACTATATTAGAACAACTGAGAAGTTACAATGGTACCTCAGTTTGCTGGCAGATGTAAACATCCCTCACAAAGGATAACTCTTTTAAAAGAAACAGATGTCACTTCTAAAATACTACCAGGTACTGTAAATAGAGGATTGTGTGAAGTAAAACAGAAGTACACACGGATACATTCTCTTGCTCAGAGCATCATGTACCACCACAGATTCCTTTAATCCCACAAAACAAAAGTACATCCACATCCAGGGAAAAGGGCAGAGGCAGCTGGTTCTCTGAACAAACTGGGGTTGGAAGAAAACAAAAGTGAAGGGCAGGATCTGGCATAAAATATGAGTATGAACTTTAGCATTCATGCAGAGGAGAAAAAAAATCAAAAAGCAGTTAATTCAAAATGTCTCTGAATTATCCACATTTATCCATTCTGTCTGCTTTGGGCTGCAGAGATTTGCTCATTGTTGGGAAGCCACCTTGCATTCCAGAAGAACTAAAGCAACATTCCAAACCCGCGTTTTAAAAAAGAAAAAGAAAAAAAGATTCCTTCTGGAATCAAGTGCTAATCCTATCTTTGATAACTGACTTTCTTACACACAGGTAAATGATAAAAATGGGGGTAAATAAATCAAATACAAAGAAATTCTTTGTTTTTCTACTGCCATTCCAGGAATTTAGCATAAATATTTGGATAAAGAAATTAAGCTGCAAAGCCAAATATGAATCAAAATAAGGGCCTTTAGAAATATCAATAGTCATACTTAAGATACAACACTTTTAATCTGGAATGCCTTTTAACCCCAAAGTCATTTAAACACTTTTTTTTTTTTCTTTTTGAAGAGGATGGACCTTTTCAGAAGGTAGTCCATCAGACACAAAAAAAAAAAAAAATCTGAGAGGAATTTCAGAGTTGTTGGTTTTAAATGATGTTTTCCTAGAATTTCCAGAAAATATATCCACCTTGCCTTCGTGTAAGATGGAAGCCAAGATATGTTTTTCTTCCAGAGCCATAACCAACATAAGAAAACTGGAAACCTAATTACAATAGGGACATGCAAAATGTCTTGGAACACAGGGAAAATACCCTGTGAAGAAGATGCCCTCATGCAAGGTCAGGATTGCAGAGAAAGAAGTTATGGGATTGCATAAGCATTTCCTCTGGTTATACAAAAGAAAAACATCAATTCGTGTTGTGCGCTGCCTGATGCATTAAATGCGTCTTGAGAACACCTTTGAAAGGGAGGAGATAAGGGAAAATTTTGTTTTGATCATCAGGGAATCTCAGCATTAAAAATGCATGGTGGAGCACACTCAGAAGTGTCCTCAGCAGTGTGAAAGGCTCAGCTGCAGCCCAGCTTTAGACACAGGTACCTGAAACCTGAGAGCACTGCCAACTGGGTGAGAAAACGTCTTGCTGGATTTAGCCCCCAAAAAATACGTGTAGTTAGGTAAAGAAGCAAAATCCAGAACAATTGAAATAAACTGGTTTTGAGAAGAATTTCACCTATGGAAAACCATGTGAAAATATGGCCATAAGGCAGACTGGCAGAGCAGTTCCAACTCCATTTTTCTGTCAAAGCAAGGCATCCCTTTATTCTCTGTGATCTTCTCATTTACGTACTGGCTCTAGCAACATACAGAAGTGGTGAGTTTTACAATAGAATTTGAATCTAAAGAAGTCTGGTTTCCACATAAATTACAAGTATAGCTGTTGATTTGGAAGCTGGAATTTCTACTCTGCTATGATTTTATTGCAGTTTTTTTACAGGCTTTGCCACTGCTGTTCCTATCTTTCTGAATCCTGAGGGTTTTCCTGACCCCAAATTCACAGACAATACCTTAAAGGAACACAAGCCACTTTTTGAAGGTACATAAGAAAAAATTAATTTCTTTGTACTCCCTACTACCATTCTGTATTGAAAGACATCATTATCTTGCAATTTTACATGCAGAAAGCTTTAAAAAAATAATCATGATGATATGCAAGAGCAGTCTGGCATGTCTTGAAATACTTTTTTAGTCATGCAAGTAGGGGAGGAACCACAAGTAGCTGAAGAACATCTTCTGGCACAGACAGTGAGGTACAACGTTCCTAGGATGGAATTCAGTAGTTCAAGAGGAACCATTGCAGCACCTAATATGAACAGAATTTAAAAGAAAAAAAAATGAAAAAAAAGAAAAATCTAAGAAATAATGTCAAACTAATCATATTTTCAGATTCTAATATTTGTGTTGTCAAATATGGATTGTTAAAATAAATCAACTGCTCTCTATGACCTTACCCTCTGTCCTCACAAAGATATATTCATAAATATTCACATTTTTGAAATTCTCATTGAAAAAAAGAATTGCCAAATCACATCAGTAAGAAAGCTGAAAAATGATAGACTACTTGCAGGTAAAAAAAAATAATTGAAAGCCACACATGAAGGTGCAAAAAGGAACAAAAGGAACATTTTAGGTCCTTAACAGGAGGTGGATTATTGTTCTAAATCAAACAGGTTAGAAATCCAAATAGAAGAGGATCCAGTGTAGCACTGGTATCATTTTTACCTCCCTCTATGGTATTTCTCTCCCATAGCTCATTCCTTGAATTATTTCTATGGTAGCTTTTTTCTAGGTGGATCTGTATTGATCCTTTTCCTTTCCTTCTCTTTCTTTGGACCTTGGATCTCTTTTGTCTGCCTAATCTACTTCACATTAAGATGAATGAATCTCTTCTGTACCGTTGGAAAGCAATTTTATTGCCATATGTTGTGAAGTGCAAAACTTTGCCTTAATTCTTCTCCGTTGTGACCAGGTTGTTGACTCTGTGTTCTTGAAGAGTAGGAGATTTGCTCTTCAGAAAAATCTTAAGAGCAAGAACTCACATGTGAAAAGAATGTTTCTTTCCTTATCTGTGTTGCACCTTTGGTATCTCTAGGAGCGCTGTAGCAGTTATATCACCCACCAAATCTAAGAAATTTTATTTTTTGGACTTGAAAGCTAGGGTTCCTGGCACAAAATATAGCCTTGAAAATTTAAACCTCTATAATTAAAATCTATATAGCAGGAAAACAGTGGAGATTATACCATTCTTCGTTTTTACAGTTGTACAAAGTTGGTAAGAATTCCAATTAAAGGCATGGCCAGCAAAACGTGGGAAGCAATCAGCAGGGAGACATGAGGAGACTTTATTTCAAAGAAAACAATACAGAGGAAAATAAAATAAGAAAAAGGAAATCCGTTATAAGCTTCTTTCTGATCATTCAGAAAGACTAAATATACTTAAAAAGTGGAAGCTCCTTTCTTTCAACCACCAAGTATACTGATTAGGGTGAAGGAAAATGTTATAGAATGTTGATTTGTGGACTTAGATTTTTAAAAAACCCAAACTAAACTAAAACCCAACCTCCAAATCCTCCAGTTGCTCAAAAAACATATAAGAGTTCTTTCATTTAACTTTTCCTAAAAATACAAGGCATACATTACTAATTGAGATGGAGTATGAATTACACAATATTAGATCAAATAAAACTTTTTGAAAGAACAAAAATCAAATGGAAATGATAATTGAAGCTTGTAGGCAACCTTTCCTATAGCATTCAGAAACAGGAACAAAATTCAATAAACTGTGGCACCTTTAGCTTAGCAATGTTGCAGTAATTCAGAACCCCATATTTTGTTTTTCTTGCACAAGCTGTTTCTCTGTATCTAGTCAAAGAGCAAACAAGTATCTGCACACTGAATGCCACTCATTGAATTTGTTATGATTGTGGAATACCTCATCAGGAAAGTGAACACATAAGTCATGAAAACATTGGCTGTCATTGAGGGATATGAAATACACATTGTAAAAATGCTCTGAGTGAGTGGAACCAAATGTGAGCAAGCAAGGTAAGGACACAGAAGAGACTGTGAAGGAAGTAAACTGCAATAAGGGGCATAAGCAAAATAGGAAAGTTTTACAAGACATGTAAATGGATAATATAAAAAGGGACAATTATGGTTTAATTCGTATGGGTGTTTAGAGTAATATCAAATATTTTTCTATGGCAGAATGTAGAATTGAGGTTGGTAAGACCACTCATGGGCAGTGGACAGCAGTAATTCTATGAGTAAAGGAAATTTGTACTTCGGTAGGCACATTACTGCATCTAGTCTTTTTTACATTGCCTCTAAAAGCAATAATGGGGAAACTGTGACAGCTGAGAGGCAAAAACTACAACAACAACAACAACAACAAAACCCCAAACCAAAATAACCCTCAAACAAACCAAAACAATTTTTCAGTTGGCATACTAGACTGTGAATGTAACAGGTCTTTCATTTAATAATGTAATAGAAAACCCCAAAAACTCACTCTCCTACCCAAGTCAGTGTTCATGATCATTTTACACATCTACCAGCAAGAATTAAAAATAAACAAATGAAGTTTCCAATTACAAATGTTAATTTGTCCCCAGCTGAGATGAATTTGGGAAGCAGAACAAGAGACAAATTGCAGAACACTTCCTATATCCCAAACATATAGACAGTTCGAAAGAGGGTCAGGCGATTACAGCAGAATATTGTTTCCCCACAGGACAATAGATATGAACAACACTTCACAGAACACAAAAGATGAAGTCCTCACTATAAATTACTCAGGGTTCACATTCTGTAGTTCTTGTTCGTAGGAATAATCCCACTGGATTCAACCATTAAATGCTCATTCATGGAAAACTCCATGAGGAGGGCTGGTGGTAGCCCTTTCACTTGGCTCCAGAAGAAGGTTTCTCCAGAGCTCAGCCTCATAACTGCAGGAAGAATTGAGAATTACTCTATTTGCATGAGAAAAGATGTGAAGTCCAAGCTCCAAAGGATCCTTTAGCAGTTTCAGTGGGTCTGAGGAAGAGCACAGCAAGAGAAAGCTTAAGCTCGAGGTCTACATATAGTTGACTTGCATAAGTACAGCAAACTAACATATTTTAGAGTCATAATCAACAAGAGAAACAACAAGATCCCATTTCACAGCAGTAAATACTTCAACCTGCCATTAACGTGAGTTCAGAAAAGTAAATAGTTAATCCAAGGGGAAAAGACTTGCACCGCTAAATTCACAGGCGAAGCATAGGATATTTCAGGATCTGGCTCTTCTGTCACATTAAGAAATATTTTTTGTTTGTTTCTTTTAATCTCCAGTTTAAATACTAAAGCAGAATCTACTTCTAAGTCAAATAAAACTCCAGTTTGCTTATATTATGTGATTTATTCATCTGCCTTTCCTACTCTGGCGGTGACATCTCTGTCAAGTAGAATAAGTCCACCAATCTCTAACTTCTGAGAATTAAGGCAAAGGGCCTTTTCAGAAGAAATTAAAAACTCACAACAATTTCTTGTACTAATATCCATTTCTCAAGTAAAGTGCCAGGCACAAGATAACAGCGTTGTCTTTCTCCTAAATCCTTCACCCACTCGAAATCTTGCCCTTTGCAAGCTAAGGGTTCACTGAAAATTTAAGTGCCCCATGAAAAGTGAAACAGCTACAGCAGAAAGAAACAAGAGCATCACTGACCCAAATCATTTTAGTCACTTTGGGAGATGCAAATTGAGCTCTGCTCAGGAAGAGAAAGTAACTGAGCCCTGTTTTCCAAACCTGGTTCCAAGCCCTGTTTTCCCTTTAAAAGCAGAGCTTGGATAAGCAAGAAACATCCACCAAGTCCAGATTTTGGGGAGTGAGAAAGAAGAATAAGAGATGCTTTGCTACCTTTCCAACAGATCCCATCTGTGCAATATGGCATGATTATACATTTCCTCTTGGATCACAGCTACTGGGACTTTTCTCTGAAATCAAAAAAAACATGACCCTTTGCTTCATTTTTGACTGAGCTGCCTTAGAGACTCTTGTGGTGCAAAGTTTAGGCAGGAGAGTATTTCCTCCCTCATCACTGCATAAGAAGGCTGTGATAACCTCGACACTTGTAAGATGTTTCTTAAAAAGAAAAAAACAAAAACAAAAAAACAAACGTATTTTTAGGGGAATTTTTAGGCATTTTAGGGGACTGTTAAACCTGGAGCTGTACATTTGGAGGAGAAGCAAATGTTCAGGTGTTTCTAAATTCCCTTGTGGTCTTGTGCCCAACAGAGAAACCCTCAGTGGACAAGAAAGATGAGTAAAAGCTTGGTTGGTGAAAGAAATAATCCATATTTACGTGAGCCATGATTAACTGTTTCTTCACGATGGAAATTGAGAGGCCATCGTGTGCACTGTTAATTTAATCTGCTGAATAGTTTGGGCAGAATGTCACAGGAAATGTTTCTGTATCAACTTTTCCCCCAAGCATCATGTTCCAGAAGCTAGAGGATACATCAATTCCTAATTTTTTTTCATTACATTGCACAGGCTTTCTTCCTTGATGATGCAAATTAGATATACAGAGAAAAATCTTATAATTTCAAGTTAAAAAAGCAGCATTTCTGAAGAACTCTCCCTGTGGATTAGCGTAGAGAATTCAACGAGGTACCACATTTGTACTTCACTTTAGAGAAAAGTAGTTTGATCTGTGATGACCTTAAATCTGCTGTGCTGACCCAGTCAGAACTGGTGACATTGCCTCAGTAGATCACTTAGAAAAATTTGGTTGTAACTCTGATATTGGGATAGAGATCAATTACCCTATTTAAGAAAGACCACACAAAAATCTTTGGTATTATATCGCAATTGTAAAATCTTTTTATTTTTCTCCCATCTTCTGTTACTGCCTTTTGAATCATTTATTTTTTTGGCTCTGTGGGTCTATTCTTTTTGAATTATTACATTCTTCTCTTAAAGTATCCCTGAAATTTAACTGGGACTGTAGAATATAACAGTAAGTCCTTTATTATAATTTAAAATCATACCAGTATTTAGATGGAGTTCTCTTTAATGTTCTACTTGAGCTTTCCATTTAATCTCATTCTACCTCCTAAATTTAATTTTAAATCAAAATGATCTTTCATAATGATAAGCTGGGGGAATCCATCCCTCTCGACTTGTTGTAGCTTTTATCATCATTTAGAGCTAAGCAGTAAAAGGTTTTCCTTAGATGAAGCTAAAAATACTTTAAAAACATAAAACCTGAACCAAAAATAACAATAAAGGCAATGACTTCTGCAGATAAAATACAGTGCTAAATGGCAAAAAAAAAAAAAAAAAAATTTAAAAAAGAAGCTAAAACATTTCAACTCACAGAGAAGAAGACAAAAAAAGAGTAAACCCACTCCAAGTATAAAACTTTCATTTACTTGCAGAAACTCCTCTTAAACAAAGAACATATTTGCCTAATTCAAAACATATGCAAATTTAAAGCCATTCACCAAGTGGTAGAATCTTTTCTTTTTAACATATCTTGTTTATATCATTATATATGAAATAGTTTATCAAAAAATTGCTCTGGTGGATCACCACAGCTCTTCAGTTCAAAACAGAAATCTAACCTGTGTCCACCTGAAGCATAATTCATAATTCATCCTGCCATATATCATAGGACTCAGTCCTTGTATTTAGCAAACATTAAAAAATTAGATAGAATATAAATTATAACTCCCCTTGCAATAGAGCAATCTGAAGATCAGTTTCAATGGATCAGATTATAATGAATGTCTGTTTTTTCAGTGACTGGAACACTGAAGAACAATATTTCACAGCAAACATAAAAAAATATACACTTTGTTTTCCTGTTTTCCCTCTTAAAATAATAACATTTCATAGGTTATTTATCATAAAGGAAGAGATGGATGGAATTTTATTTTGTTGAATGCTGACTAATCAGCAACAAGTTGGAACCAACCAAACACACTAAATCTGGTACTGCTGCACTAAAGAGAACTCAGAAAAAAACTTCATCTACTCCACAAAAAAAAAAAAAAAATTACCTAACACAGGGGTTTCAGAGCCCAACATTAACCTTCAGATGGAAGCATCTCTGAGTATGGACCTTATTCTGATGAGTGTAACTCACTGGGAGTGAGAAATTTACTTCTTTGCAGAAGTACTTGTCGTATCAAGTTGCTTGAGCGTGGCACCTCTTGCAGTCTTACCTCTCAGCCTGTCATCTACCAAACTCTTACCTTTCATTTTCATTCACTTTCCTCATGCTGATAACACAGTGACACTGCTGGGGGGCTGTCACAGATGCCAGGTGGCCAGTGAGGAATTCTAGAGTAGTTTGGATACAAGAAGGTCACTAGAATTAATTGATATACTGTGGGCCTGATAATTCTGGGTCTGAGAGATTTTAGCCTGCCAGCAGCTGCTAACTTTTTCCCAAGGGAAAATTTCTCAAGAAGGTTTCTTCTGAAAACAATCTTGGCAAACAACTATCCTTTCTCAAAACAATCCTTCTCCAGCTGGTGTTTTGTTGTTTCTCTTGTTAACCAGTGGCATTAGAGAGGTGTCGTTCCCATTCACCAATCATGTTAAGTCTGTATCAGAACACCTTATAAAAGGTAGTAAGAATTAGAAAATAAAGCCTTCCTTTTCTATGCTCTTTGCCTTCTGAAATACTTGGAGTCTTTCTTTCGTGTCCTACAGCGACAATATACGAAATTAGATCTTTGCATTTGACGTTCAGCTTTGAGGTACACATGCTCCCTGATTAATCATCATATTGAATGATGACTACTGAAGGAAAACTTAAAATATTCAAGCATTTGATACTTGCTTCATTTGTAAATATTCGTTCTGGCAAACCTGTTTGCTGGGATGCTTGGCAGAGAAAATGACATTTGGGTAAAAATAATTAAATTGACTTCAGTTAAAATTTTAGTAAGCAATTGTAGAGCACCTCTATTAGCATTTGTTCAATCAGAAAAGGAAGTCTAATTTCCATACAAAAGTCTGTCAGATGAAATAAAAAATCATGAAAGTTAATACAAAAGAGAAACTAATACTAAAAAGATGATGGATTTTTTTAAAAAAATTAAAAGAGCATTGTGTAATCAAAGCTGAATTCCTTCTTTTGATCAAAGCAAAGTTTTGATTGTTTAATATCACCATAATTCTACATTTGTGTGATGATTATTTCAAAATTGCTATCTTCTATGTGAGAAAAATAGCTGGATATTATTACCATTAACAGCTCTGTATATAAATAGTGTTTTAGAAAAATTAAAAAATTAAAATCAAATTTACCATACATTTTCACTTAGACACATGTATTAAAAAATAAAATTGATTCCCCATTTTAAAGGATAAATGTACTATAAAATATTTTTCAGAACAGTAGACTATCTCTATCAGTTTCCTAAACCATGTGAAAGGACCAAACAATTTTATGGATCCTTCACTTCCCAGGTTTTTGCAAAAGTTTTGGGGTGTTTTTAAGAGACCAACAGGTGGAATTTTACCTTTTATTACCTCCTGTCTGATGCATGCTACTTACCCAGTGGTGAATACTCACAACTAAGTGATGAACAATATGTAGTGCAAAAACCAATGTGAAATGTTGTCAGAACCATGAATAAAACCAAACTATGTTCAAAATATCAAAAGAAAGTTGAATACAAGATTTATAGAAAATAATATCTCTTAGCCCTTAGAAATCTCTATTTTATTGAAGTAAAGCCCACAATTATAAACATATTCTTTGTCTTCCTATGCCTGTGTGTGCATGCAATGTCTGCTTACCTCATTTCTATCACACATTTATAGAAAAACAAAGTTGAATTTTCTTTATGAGAGTGAAGGGAATGAAAAGAAAAAAAATTACAAAAGCATGTCACAAACGCTTGCCAGCAAGAAGTTCACCAAGAACAACTAGAAAGTAAATCCTAATAGTAGTCACAGATTATGATTTTTGCTGGTTATTGCAGGGAAGAGGTTCTCAGAAAAAGCTGACCAAGAGATGGTCAGTGGCACCACAAAAAAAAGAACATTACAAAACATTCTAGATGGAAGTGAAGCTGCACAGCTTCTATCATAGTACAACTGCTCTAGGACCCTGACACATTGAACTTTGTGCTTTAACTCTCTAAGCCGGGTCATCATTCAGAGGCTGTCAATTCATTAATTTAAACTTCCAGCTGTGGATTTTGACCAAAATATTTCTAATGCCTCTTCAGCCCATCCTGCAGGATGGTGGGGATTTCCTTACAGGCTTTCAGCACAGAAATCCACTATCTGCAATCCCAGATCATCAGGCTTTTATCCAGCTCTTTGGTACCTTTCCTTACATATTGTACTCTTTTACTGTTTATAAATAGAGACAAGACTGAAAAAGCAAAAAATAATTATCAAAGGTGCAGTTCTGAGAAAGGTCCTGCTGTGCAAACAGGAATCTCCCTCCTCATTACACGACTGCCAATGCATAATGAGGAAGTTCTGAGGTTGTGACTAAGTCAAGGTTGGCCTTAGGTTGATCCTGTTATTAGCATAGATTTCCTCCTTGAATATGATGTGGAAAGAATAAGATGAAAAATTGTTCAAGAAATATTAGATTTGAATGCCCTGTTTCATCCCTCTCACAAATATTGACATCAATTTCTCGATCCATAAAAGTAGTCAAATTATTTCAAAATTTATGTCATTAGCTGAACATTCTATTATGAATATAATAAAGAGTTTTTTTGGTTTTTGGTTTTGTTTGTGTTTGTTTTTTGTTGTTTTTTTTTTCCCCTGAACAGTCCTTGACAAGTCACCTTTCTTTCTCACCTGCCAAAAACCTTTTGGAAGCTTAGTGTCTTACAGAGTGCTGGATTTCAGAGTTATTCCTAATGTACTTGTAAACGTTGTCAGAAGAAGATTTTGATCCTTGCTATCCCATTCAAGATAATTAGTCAATTCTGAGCAGTAGTAGCTGTAGGTTGTCTGTTTTTCAACCCCATGCATGTCTATCTCATTGTATGAGATTCACCCACAACATTCAGACTGTTATTTTCTATGTCATTATACTTTGCTCACACTAAAACTCTCTTAGAAATAACATGAAACAAAATTCTGTGAAAATGTGATCAAAAAGCAATGTTTCTCTGGAAGTTTTGGGGAGCACCAAAAAACCAAAACAACCCTAAACCACAAAGCTTCCTCTTCCTCCTTAAAGAGTTTGAAGCCTATGCTGGAGTTTGAACTCTGGTAAAACATTTAATTTAACCTATTGCAATCTCATGTGAAGTGCACAAGTAGAACTAGAACTAAGAGCTCCCTCTTATCTCAGGTGATTCTGAAACTGGAACACTTTTGTGGGCAAACTGAAGTTGAAGTACTGGTAGGAAGGGGAATAACACAAAGTCTGGTATTGAAGGACACTTTCCTTCTAGGATGGGCATTAACCTGATTTGGAAACTCCCTCTGCATGAGGGAGATTAAGCTTGAATTCCCTCAGGAAGAGGAAAAGCTTGTCCTCTGACATCCAGCTCTAATTTCCAAGCAGGTAAATAAACAGAGTAAAGGTAAACAGCAAGTCTGTTAATGGTGACACCATAGTAGCTGCATAAACTTATTTTTCAGAAGCTATTTGACAGCATATTTGAGCTTTATATTTGTGAAGTCTGAGAAATATGCAGATCTGGAACTGGACTGCTTGAACGCTATCAAATTTCTTTAAAAACAGCTCAAAACCTTGAGGAGTTTTCATGGTGCAACACTTATAAAAACCTTGCAGGTTACATATGGATATACAGGTTTATATGCAAAATAAGAAATCCACAAGTCTTTACTTAATATGATTTTCAGTCCTTCTACAGCCTCTCTTCCTCAGTTGTTTCTGGTTTTATAAGATGCACACATGGCACTGAACAAAAGCTTTTACCTCAAAAGAAAAAAACAATCTTTAACCAGACTCTTTTATTTCATTCCATAGGTCTAAAATTATTAGCACACTGAACAAACCCAGAAACATTAGCTGACACAAAGTAAAGTCATTATGATTTGGCTCCTGCATTTTGTGGCTGAGAAATTTCTGTAGCTGTACAGAGAAAGGCACCAAAGCATGATAAAAATATGCAAGCATAAATATTTCAAGATTGCTTGCTGGTCTCCTCTGTCCATCATCGCTTCTTGTCCATCACATACCAGCAGAATTCATCTCTTTTTTAGGCATTCTACCACTCTCTAGGAGATATTACATAACTCCAAGATGTCAGTCGCTGGACTTATATCTGATAAATAAAAATTCCATGGCCTTCAGAGACATCTCTGAATAAAAATAAGTCCTTCCTTATGGAAAAAAAAAATATAAAGGATTATTACTCAACTATTTTAAAGATTTGGCTAGAAACTCATTAATTCCTCCTGAAACATTTTTTTTTTTTTATGTAGTAGACAAAACCATTAGATAAATTTATAAAGAAATAGGGATTCCAAGGCAAGATTATATATTTCCCCATCACTCAGTTATTTTTCTGCATTGTGCTTCAACAGATAAGTTGTTATGCATTTTTCAGCGTGATCTGAAAAAAATCCAGAATGAAGTATTTTCCACAATTGAATAAAAGGCAAATGAGATTTCACATTCAATGTTTTGCCAAAATCAATGAAAACTACACCAATGATTTTTTCTTTCAGGATCACTTAGTTTGTGTCATTAGCAATCCTTAAAAGAATGGATTTTGTGTAGCACATTGGCTGTGATACATATAGTGGGAGAATAGGAATTGAAAACAGCTCCCTATTTAAGAATGCATTAAATTGATTGCAGCCAAGTTCCTTGATCTTTTAGGTACAGGACTGCAATTATAAAAAATTAAATTAGCTAATTAATACATTGGTAGTTTAAATTATGCCCTTCCATAAAGCAGTTGAGACCTCATGGAAGGCAGACAAGTGCTCATGGCTTTGGAGCTAAACATCTCAATTTCTGGAACAAAAAAAAAAAAAAAAAAGAGAA
>VXBB01016384.1:560050-572886 GCA_013399915.1 Illadopsis cleaveri | reverse complement strand
CAAAATCAATGAAAACTACACCAATGATTTTTTCTTTCAGGATCACTTAGTTTGTGTCATTAGCAATCCTTAAAAGAATGGATTTTGTGTAGCACATTGGCTGTGATACATATAGTGGGAGAATAGGAATTGAAAACAGCTCCCTATTTAAGAATGCATTAAATTGATTGCAACCAAGTTCCTTGATCTTTTAGGTACAGGACTGCAATTATAAAAAATTAAATTAGCTAATTAATACACTGGTAGTTTAAATTATGCCCCTCCATAAAGCAGTTGAGACCTCATGGAAGGCAGACAAGTGCTCATGGCTTTGGAGCTAAACATCTCAATTTCTGGAACAAAAAAAAAAAAAAAAGAGAAAAAGCTTGTATCTAAGCCCTGATATCAACACCCTGAAAAAAGCTGAGAAGGGATCTCCTGCATCAATGTACTGAGCTTTTAAAAGCCCCCAAAGCCAGCACACAGAGTACCTTAATATAGAAGGGGCAGCTGGACCCAGAGGAAGGATGCAAATACACAGAAATATCCAATAAATAAAAGGTTCTGGAAGAAGATTTGACATGATATTCAGTCGTGCAATGCTTGAAATCTTTTGCAGAGACAGCAAAGAGGCTGTCTCTCTTGAAAAATTATGAATAAAGGTTAAACAAGAAAAATGCAGATACCATTCACCCTTAGGACCCAGTGGGACATTGGAAAGATGAATATCACGCAAAAGAAAAGGGTGACTATTTGTTTTCTTATATAGCAATTTTAAATTCTTATTAATATCATCAATGTATTTCTGTATTAATTTGGGTTATTATATCAAATAATGCATAATTGTTATTGGAGTAGTTGTTTGGACTATTAAACNAGAGTTCTACTGAAAGGAACTTGGTTTGCTCTGCCTAAGAAGGTGTTTCATTCATCTTCTGTACAAAACAAATGCATCCATTTGGCTTGCTGCTCACCAGTGCTATTATACAGCATGAACAACAACTGCAGGATCAGATTGGATTGTTTTCTTCTACTTGTGGACAGACAGCAGACCAAAACTACACCTACATAAAATACCTTACAACACAGTGGCTTTAAAATTTGATGAGACACAGTGAATGGACTGAATACATTATTGAACACATACAGCCAGCCAGGATGCAGTGCACATTGTTAGCAAGGTGACAGGGAGAGGTAGAGAAAAGTGAGAGGTTTTTGCTGCCATTAAAAGTATGGTAGCAATGCCAGTTAGGACAGGCAGAGCTATGGCTGTATCTTCATCTCTGACTTAAGAAATTTGAGGATATAATGAAGACAAAGTATTAAGTTCAGTCTGGAAGCTCTTCAGTCAGCAGAAAATACAAGTTTCCCAGGCACAAACTGCAGAAGACATTGACTATATGTTGCCTATACACACACACACACATTTATGTTTCACTATACAGGAAATTGGTATCATTCTCCAAAGTACCAAGTTGGACGTCACTTCTAGAATTAAAAATGTCTTTCTGCCTATGGAGTACAGGGCCAATGATATGGAGAACACCAGCAAAGAATTAGTAATTGACCTTGTACTGTCTTTATTTGGACAGGCTAGCTAGTGATATTGCTTCTAGCAAATGGTTCATCAAGATTTACTAGCAAATGGAAGAAGGGGGGATGATAGGCTTTTATTTAAATTTCTATAAAAAGCACTCTTTAGAAACAGTTTATTTAAATTCCTCACAACAGGGCTGTGGAGCACTACAGGAGGTAATACAGAGAAAGCACTTGGCAATTCAGAGTACTGACAAAGTGGCAACAGCAGGAATACCTCATTTATGTCATTTTCCTTAACCGAATTGTCTCCCTCAACACTATTCTCTGTCAAGTATTTCACATCTTTAAAGAAAGGGTTGATAAAAGAAAAATATTTCAAGTAAATTTCTTCTTTGAGGCAGTGTTCTAAAACAGCATTAAAAAAAAACTCCTGAAAAACAAGATCCCTTCAAGATCTGATTTTTTAATGGTCTTTAACTGAAGAACACTGGTGGGTGAGAATATCACATTTCACAAAATAAGATACCCACCAGTTCCAATACATCCAGAAGAAGATTAAGATTAAGATTAAGATTTCTTATGATATAAGAGACCAACAGATGGCTTAGTCTGACTCAGTGAAATATCAATTTACTCCCTATAGGTGCACTCCCCCAAAAAAATTAGCCAAATTTTTATTAGTAAAAATCCTTCAAGGTAAGTAAATACTGGAGAATGTGTGCTTGAAATTAATTTTGAGCTTACAACATTCAAGGGCTGCACTTAAGGCTCGATTATCTGCTTTGAATAGAAAAAAAATGGCCAAAAGTGGAAATTTTGTTTGCAATAAAATCTAACATTCAGAAAATAAAATAATAGATGTAATTAATACTCTTAGTAAACTACCTGTGTTCTTCATAGATCAACTGGAAGCCAAGAATTTATCAACAAAATTCCTTATTAAATGATTTTTGCAAAATGTTCAAGATCAAAAGAGTTTTCTGCTGTCCATGGATAACTCATTAAGGGTAAAACAAAATAAATTGGTTGCATGAATTATTCATGCCAACTGTTTACACAGTTCTAGTCAAACTGTGATTCTGCTCTAGTATTTTTTTTTTCATTCACAAGCAGTGCACGGAACAATCTGTCCTCTCATAAACCAGTAAATTTTAAACTCCACTTTCTGAATAACAAAATATCTATGGCCATTGAAATGCATGCACAGACATAGCATTTGCAGGACATGCTAGTAACAAATTACCAAGATTTAAAACAATGTCCAAATTTAGCTTCCAAACTTATTGTTTCTTTAATTGGACATGTTTGCTTTAGGAGTAAATCATGTTACTGATCTTCACAGGACTTTCAAAGCTGTGTGGTTACGTGTGCGCTGCAAACATACATGCTATGAGCTGTACTAACATCTGAGTCCCACCCTCATCCTCACTAAAAACCTCTCTCCTAGTAACTGCATTAATCCTTCAACTCTAAAAATGCTCCTTTACTTTTCAGTATTTCAGAAATTTCTAAAAAGGCAATACCTCTTATTAGAAAATTAAGTATCTCTCTTCGCGCTGTGCAAACAAACTTTCTTATATCCTTTCAAGTAACAGGAAAATGGATATTAACACTGGAAACTTTACCATGAACAGAAAAGCTTGGTTTGGATCCAGGATTTTAGTGTAGAACAGATTTTCCCCATCCCACAATTACCTGAATAACAATCTAAGTTTCAAACAGCTCTGTTTGTTTGATACTCAAATCAGCATAGATATTTATTTACGTCTCTTTTTTTAAATATTGAACTCAAGTTTTAAAAAATAATAATTAAGAAAAAGTGTTTGTAACCAAGTATTATACCCTTACAAAGGCAGTTAATCATATCATAGTTTCTTATATTTATTAAAAATACCCACAAACTGTAAAATCTGTTGGAACCATTTTCCACAGACACGTTGTTTGGATTAATTGAAGCTATTATTTTCCTACCATAAGTCATCAGCAAATTGATTGACTTTACATAGTGAGGTCCACTCCAGGCCTGAGGCATTAGTGTTTTATGAAAAAGCAACTGGATGGAATTGGACATGATATTTCTCTTTCAGGCAGGTTTTAGAACATTACCTGCATATAAAATTGTTCAGAGGAGTTTTTTGTCAAAGTCCTAAAGAATAAGAGTTTTCTAGTGGTAGGTAAGGGCAGCTGAAAGGCAGAGATTCACAATAAAACTACTCATCATACAATTAAGTACAATGCTTGAAAGACGGGGTTTGGGCCATTATATCTGTCTTTTAATATATAGCCCCTCATACACTCCATGACAAACAAGGCTCACGTCCACAGCATTTTAGAGAGAAAGGCAAAGGTCACATATCCATTTTCTCAGGTATTTGCTCTCTAATAGATTGAATGCAAGCACTGAAGGGGCTATTATTGACTTGTTTGTAAGTTACAGCTAAGGAAATGCAAAATTATGAGTGTTTCTCTTGAAGAGAGCCATGGTAAGAAGGGGATTGTGCTACAAAAACCTTGTTGAGAGCATCAATAAGTGGGAGCAAATACACCAGAATCCTACTACAAATTCCTTGGCAGCCTGCCATGCAAGCAGCCAGTGCTGATGGCTGCAAGGAATGAAGTCGAGAAGCAAGCAAACAAAAGAGTCTGGACAGGAGCCAGACGAGGCATAAGGGGTACATAACATTCCACTTCACAGCTGGAAATTGCAAAAGGCAAAGTGCCTGTAGTGGGGGGAGAGGCAGGGTCTAGGCACAGCATTACGTTCCTTTGGTATTTTACCATGCCCCAGAAAGTCAGCAGATGGGATTTTCAGGTGTGGCCAAGCTGACAATGCAGCAGCAACACATGACCAGCACACACAATTTTATCTCGCAGCAAATAATAGCCTGAGTGATATCTGAGGAGTGTTCTGCCAGCTCAGGCACTGTGAGCAGGAGGTTGGTTCTGCTCTTTGGACACAAAACCACTTCTGAAGTTTACATTGATGCCTTGGAAAGGCTGACCTGAAACAGGCACTGGACAGAGCTACAGGGCAAAGCAGGTATTTATTGAAAGGCCTTCAGGATCCACCTTGGGCAGGACAGGGCCTGACCAGGGCTACATCCAAGGTGGACTAAGAATGGGCACAAAATGGCTGACTCGTCACATTTTTATAAGTCTTGGTTCATTTGCATATTGGGGTTTAATTGTCCAATTGCAGCTTCAGGTTATGAGGTCCCATCCTGCTTGTTCCTCCCTTCAGCCACTCTTGTTTGTGCTTTTGGGCCTGAAAGTTGTCCTTGGTCCTCAGCAGGAAAAGGATTTGTTTTGTCTCCCTACTCTGTGAAGAGCTGACTGGCACTTAATATGAGGCTCAGAATTACAGCCCTAGGAAGCACAGAATCTGAAAATATGAAAGCTAAAACTTAAGGCATCAACCTGTGCCCCTTCCAGTTGGTGCACAGTGTGCCAGGGTTCTGAAGTAGGGGAAATATGATAGTGGATGTTGAAGTGCAAGATCATATCAGCTCAGGACTCCTAGGAAAACCTTCCAGAAGTCACAGTTATCATTCTGAGGGATTTTTCTCCCAGGTTGGAGTAGAATGCTCAGGCACTATTTCTCTAGGTGAGAATGTCCTTAAGTGGGAATGGAGTTGCTTCAGCTTACAAAAATACACTCAGAAACTGTGATTATGAGGACGTCAACAGTCACTTAAACATTTAATGCACATGTTGGTGCAATAAAAGTATCAGGATGTTTATGTCACAACAAAGGCCAGGAAGTGTAAAAAAAAAACACACACAAAATCCAAAAGGTCCAGCATCAATCCCAATTTCTCTGCTTAACAGGTATTTTCCACCACATGTTTTACAATTCTGAACACACTTCATAGAGAAAAAAGAAGAGAAAATAGTTATGATTTTGGAAAAGTGATTGCTGAAACTTCTGCCTCACTACTCTGGGTTCATGATTTTCCCTCAGTATCAGCAATGTGCTGTTACTGTAATTTTTTCCCTGAGGAAAATAAAAAAAATGGCAAAAAAAAAAGGAAAAAAAAAAAAAAAAAGGAAAAAGCTGATTATTAAAAATATTAACATTTAAGAAATGTCAATTAACTTTGAGGTTTTGCATATAAAAAGGTGTAATTAGGGCCTTTTTCTCATTCAGCAGATGCTGGTTGGAGACTTATTTTTGAAGCCAGGGTCAGCAGGGTAACAGCACTTCCTGCACAGAAATACTTGAATCTCCAGAATGGGGCAGGGAGGAATAATAACTTGATTTCTCAAGCCTTTTCCCTCTAGATAGGATGCATTTGGCTGCAAAGAAGTCACACTGCTGTAAAATTAGCACAAGTGAGAGCAAAAAAAAGTGGGACTTCTATCTGAAAGATTGCAGATTATTATATTACTCAAGAAATCCCAGAGACATTACAATAATGGGATCCATTATGAATTACCCAGCAATTCCTTTTTTTCTCCTATTAAGGCAATTAGGGATGGAGGGAGGGAGAGAGAGAAAGATCTGTTCTTGTTTTAGAGCTCAACAAGGCTGCAAGTCCCTGCACAGAAGCTGAAGTAGTCTTGAAGGAACAATGATTTCATTCCTCCAATGACCAAGCCAGTGTAAGCAAGCCACATACAGAAATAAATTACTTGGCCTCGAAAACCATTAATGTGCATTGATTCCTCTTTTCTCATTAAAGGAGATGGAGGGGGAGGGGAAGGACTGAGGTGTAATTGAAATTTGAGATGAAAACCTTTGCCTGCGTGTTTGCTCAGGGAGACAACCCAAGGTACACCTGACCCCTTCTGAGCTGAGCCACAGCCACAGTAAAATGCAAACACTTCCTGACTTAGTTCTTTGAACAGAACAAAGCACAAACATTAATAACTTAAATGATCATCACCTATTCAGAGCATGATTTAACTGCAGCAGGTACGTTACACTGAAAGGCAGTCACTTTTAGAAAGGTGAATTTCATTCATGCTGACTCCCTTCAAGAGCAGTCCTATAATGTTTTGGGGTTTATCTCACTACTACTATCTGAGAATTTCTGAAGTAATTCTGACTAAATCAGGTTCACAATCATTGACCTATGCATGATGTACAATGTGCTGCTATAAACAATTCCATTTTGTGTTTCCTGTGTTTGGTTTTGTTATTCTTTACATCTACAAGCAAGTAGAAATTGTGAAATCTTCAATCAAATCTTTAATCTATAAAAATTTTAAATGGAAAGATCTTTAAAAACAAACCAAGTTTTTTACTGGCGCTGCCTGTTGCTGCCATATTCATTGCTATCTGATTCAACTACAGACCTACTCCTAGATTTCATGAAAAATAATGTCAGAGAAACCAGAACAGGGTTCAAAGCATGATTTTGGACTGTTCAAATTCCCATTCCTTTAGATTATGAAAGGAATCATGCTGTACCTCTGGGAAAACATGTTTTGCTTCTTTGTGCTGTACAAATGCAACATGACTGTAAATTGGAAGAGCTTCAGAACACCACACAAAAAATGTCTCATGGTGAAGAGGGAAGGGAAGGCGAAAGGGGGAAAGGGGAAAGGGAGAAAGGGGAAAGGAAAACTGTTATTCATATGAGGCAGATGAGCCTGTGTGTCCATTGAAGCCTTGTTTTCCTTCTACTTTGGCTCTTGTTGCTTGGTTGACATCACTCGATGGAACACACATTTGCTTGATCCTGCCACAGTCCTGAGCCACCATTCTCATCAGCTTGGATAAATGGAATGGGAATCAAAGAAATAAATGTTTTCAGCATTGCAGATTATTGGTTTAGGTTTAAGTTACAAATTTTGCACTTCCCTGTATGACCTTAAAAACTCATATAATACCTTCCAGGCAAAAACCTAGGGACAAGAGAATAATGGCTGCAATGAACACAAGGTTTAAGCATTCTCCTCTCAACAGTTTGGGGAATGATTCTCACCTCTGCAGCTCTAGTAAATGGTGCAAAATTTAGTAGGTTGAGAGGCATCCTTTAATACAGGACAGGCCTTGTTTTATCCTGCAAAATCTGTCAGACCTCGAGGCAGAAATCATCTGGTTTGTCTTCTGAAAAGTACCACACCTAACAGGTAGTAAGAAAGGTTCCACAAGTGGTGTTAATTAACAGGGGGCTGAAACAACATAAAATATATGTCTAAATATACAAGACAATTTCCCCAGATTGTGAACTCCAGCTCACATTTTGAGACTGAGTGCCTGACCCTTTTCCTTCCAAATTGTTAATCGCACCACTGGAATGCAATTAGCCACAATTCTACCGCGCACATGAAGGGCTTTCCACACAATGGGCCACCATAATTTGATCCTGAGGTTTCTGAGGAAAAGGAGGAATCAAACTCTTCCTTAGAAACTAGTTTGTTGGTTTTTGAGGGGTTTTTTTTGAAAGGGAATATTTCTGAAGTTTTGTAAGGGTCATAGATCTTCTGCTTAAATATATTGTTTAAAGCACAATTAATGTTCTAAGCAAGGAAATTTACCTTCGCCATTGAGCTGGTTTCAGCTGGGGGGTTAAACCACGACAGCCACATCACAGGTCCTGCAAAGTAGAATTCAGAAGGTCAGACTTTCAGCCTGCAATAGATCTTTTCTTTCATAAGTTCATCAAAGAATATTTTCTTTTTTTTTTTTTTTCCCTCTCTGAAACTAGATTTTAGGTTTCTATACAATGTATTGTAGTGTTCCCATTCTTCAGATATTTTTAAAGAACTCGATAGGTTTTGGCCAAAACTCCATTTGTCAGAGGCAGCAGGCTCTATTACTTACTGGATAGAAGACATTTAATTAGTGTCTTAAAAGAATTATGAGCAACTCAACCCAAGCTGAATAGAGCACTTCCATTTCTATATATAATAGGCCCCAAACTGATGTAGAGTATGGATTAATCTCTCTCATATAAAGAATTGTATTTTTTCTTTGTGTTTTTGTACAGTCTTAATAACTTGGCCATCATGCACATGCACACAAAATACTTAAATAGATGTTTAATGGCTAGTTCCTTTCCTAACCAAAGTATTAAAGTTATGATGAATACACCGATTTGAACTTGTTCCATTCTCTAATTTGCTCATCAGGAAGACCTTGAATCATATTCAAAATCCAATGCTGAAATCTTTATTATTTATTTCAAAGACATCATTTACTTTGGAGTCGGCCGCTTCTACAAAGACTGTGTGAGATGAACTTCTCCTGACTCTATGAAAGTGGTTGAAAACTCAGACAAAATTTCTATAACATAACCAGATTATTTCAGGGATTCGGAAATAAAGGAACTAGGAGTGTCTGAGGAGTTTGCTGAGGACTTTAGGAGATATTTTGCAAAATTTGTCTGCCCACAGCTACAGACCATTAACCACTAACCATTAACCACTCATAACAAATATCCCACCTATTCTCCTGATGATCCAGCAGGATCAGACTTCATGACTTGCAGCAAGTCCCTGGTACTTCTCTTCCCAGTCTGCATCCTCAAGCTATGAAAATTAAATTGAAAATTTGGTCTTTCCAGCACATTTTTCTTGATCCAGCCTGATTTTTGTTAAATTCTTGATCTTAGCAACTCTCTCGATCACTATTAATGTTTTACAGAGCCTAGTCATGCTGGCCTCCTGATTGTAGTTTTGTGGTTTGCCATCACTCTCCTTATCATCTCCTATATTTTAAAGATCAGTGACATCTTTACCTTGCGATATCTTCTCACAGAAGCCACCTGTGTTTGTTAAAAACACACACATACAAAACATCACCTCAAAATAGGCTACCTAAAGTTATGAGCCATTATATTAAATATAGTTTAGATGTATGAAGCTCATGATTTGAAAAAGTTTGTCTCAGAATATTCAAGGTCCAATAGAAGACTGAGGATTACAGAATGCTGTGATTTAATCCTGTAGATTAAACTGACGTAATGAGAAAAATCCAATCAGATTTTGCATATATGCCATAGCTGGATTAACCTTAAACTGTGTTCTTTGTTTCACTTAAATACTCGTCATTATCAGTGTTTTAATGTTCTGGTACTTGGAAGTTTTATATATTTCTTCCTGTCAGATAGTTTAGTTGCATTCCTTTTTTCTTTTTCTTTTCTTTTTTTTTTGTTTGTTTGTTTGTTTTTATATAAATTGCAAGACGTGTCATAAAAATAATTTGGAGGAGGGTGTATTTAAATATTTACTTAGTAGTCTTGATAAATATGTGATAATTAAAGTATTCTGAAGAAGCAAAAGCCAATAGAGGAACACCTACTTAATAAAAATGGAAAATGCAATTTGGTATTTATCAATAACTGAATTGCTATAGAGTCATACAATTTCTCCTCAATATCTTTGAGGAATATAAGAACACTGACATGTGACTGGTATAAGACCTAAATCAAGCAAGCAAGGCAGCAAATGGAGGAGATACTTTATATATAACTCTTCTGTAAAACAGCAGCTCTCCAAAATGCATGGAGTTAATTTTGTATGCCACTTTCTCTATGTTAAGATAGCTTGGATGATGTGAGGGACAATTGAATTAATGAGCCAAACATGGAGAAGCTTCAATCTCTGTTCCTTCATAAATTGTTCTCTGGGAGTCAGCTATAGTGATTTAAGAAAATGAGGAAAGAAAAGGTAATAAGGTAACATACGAATTGCTTTATTCTCTTTTTTTTTTCTATTCTAACACTGCTGTATGTATTACCTATAGAAATACATCAGACTCACACTGACTTTTTCCAAATGAAAGACAGGCTTTGCAACTGACACATTAGGGAAAAAAAAAAAAAAAAAAAAAAAAAAAAGAAAGAAGAAATTTTTCTGTGGAGTTTTATTTGATTTTCTCTTTCAACTAATACAATCCAAACATGTTGATCTTTAAAAGTAGACTATAAAAGCCTGTCTTTTATGGTCACAGTACAAAATCTATGAGAGCACTTACAATCTTGCTCATTGAAGAAAAAAGGATCATTTCCCACTCTTGTGTTTATCAGAGTTTGTTTCACCAGCATTGGCAATAATTTTACAGTAAGAAATATATCTGAGATGTAATTCTGTACAAAATACAGAATATCCACTGTATCCATATTTGCTTTTCCTATATACCTATATTTTTCTTCTTACATAAAATAACCCCAAGACTCCCACATATTTGTTTCCAACAATGCTCTCTTAAAACCTGCCGGTTTTTGTTGTTGCATTTCCCAAAGAAGTCCCAACTATGGCTTTGAGCTGGACCTTAGGAACAATAATTTGATTATACCTGACTTCCTACAGGTTATGAAATCTGTATACTTTAAGTTACTAAACCGGATACTCTTCTAGTGAGGCACAGGTGGGTGCATTGTAAGGTGCAAGAGAACTTTGATGACATAGACAGATGGTAGCAATAAACTGAATTTTGACTTGGGTATTTTACCACTCTGCAATTCTACAATATTCCACCTGGGCATCTCAAGGCACATCTCAGAATATCAGCTTAGCTTCATAATGTTTCTGTTTCGAATCAAGAAGTCATCATCATAAATAATATTTTGCAGGCAAAGAAACTGACAGATTAAAAGAATCCAATCCCTAAAAATTTCAGAGAGCTTTTGATTTGGTCACTACGGCTTAGACACGACCAGGTGAGGACCAGCCCTTCCTTACCTGTGTCACCCTAGCTCAGAACCTTAATTTTTACATAGCACCATAGTGATCTGTTAACCACCACAAATTCAATGGTGTTTAGCTACAATAGAGGACATTTCCCCAAAGATATAAAATCACATCGATTTCCATTGTTAATATTTCAGAAACAGAAAAGTTTTTCTTGTTAGTCAGGTTAAGAAATGATCAATATTTGACTTGAGCTGTTAGCAAATTTTATATATGCATTCAAACTTGCACAGACAGCAAGGACCCATTAGCTAGAAAACACAATGAGCCCAGCAAGTTTGAATTAAAAATCATTTATTGTCATCGTACAGAGGCAAGGTCGAAGAGAATTGCTATTTTAGGCAGCCTCCAGGTTTCTTGGAGACAAAGGTGTATATCTGCATAACCTTGTCCTTGTCATCTGCATAACCTTCAGACCTGAGGTGTTTAAGGTGAAATGAATTGGAAAAGATAAATGAAACACATGTTTAGTGTTCTTTAACCCTCACCACGCCACAGGAGCAGTTACAGTACTATAATTCTGTTGACCAGAAGCATTTTCATCTAATTTATCTTCATATACTTACAGTCATACAAAAAAAAATCAGCAATAAGGGCTTTTAGACAAGTAAACACACATTCTTTCAGTTTAGGTATCCTGTTCCAACAGAGTGCTATAAAACAATACTATCAGATGATGGGCAATATGATGAGCAGAAATAAACAGTNTTTTTTTTCCCCTTTTTTTTCTTGAATGAAGCAAAGGTATATTCCTACAAGTAGTTCTTACTGAGTTTGTAACCATGTCTTTTTCTAATGCTTTAAAATCAGTTTAAAATTTTAGAATTCAGTTGCTGAAAAGATTGAATTGGATAGAGGGTAAAGAAGACATAAGACACATCACTTCAGACAGTGTCATGATGGATTAATCAATGAATGGATCCAGTCTTCCTGCTCTGTGACATGGTAAAAGTTAATATTCCCATGCAGCAGGCTGAGGAATGAATTCTGCCTGCTGCAAGCTACTACTGAGTATCATCCAGGTGTTTGCTCAACACATCAGACAGACAGTTTCAAAAATAATAGACTTTCATAATATATATTACACCAGTCCCTTTGCTGTGATGATATGCTCTGTGCTAAGCTCTTATCTACAGCCTAGGAGATGCCTTCTCCTGCCAAAACCCAGCAACTTTAAAACAGAGTTGAAAGGAAGATATTATTGTGTTTTGTTCCTCAAGCTGCTATAATGCAAAGAAAAATTAGAGTATTTGTTTCCTTCCTGTAAAATTATATATATGTGTGTGTATCTGTCACTGTTACAGGAAGTGATAGATTGTTCCCAAAAATAGGTCATCAGTTGAGCACTGCGCCTCAGCCTGCACAGCTTAAATTCAGTTAAGCTTTTCTTCCCTGAAAATCAAGCCCATTGTTTTTCTTCTGCACAAATGCCAATCCACACTCCAACCTTTTTTTGTGGAACAACATCTGCTGCTCAAAATTGAATATAGATTGGGAATTCCAAATATGCTCAGCCCAAGCTGGAGGGATATTTTTTCAAATGGCAACCTTCACTTAAAGAGTTAAGACAGCAAACTGCTTTTACAACTAGAAAATTTTTATCTCTCTCTTTATCAAGTATTTTTTTTCTTTTTAAAGAACACTATTTTTTTCTTAAATCCATTACAGTTTCATAG
>VXBB01016384.1:547721-559112 GCA_013399915.1 Illadopsis cleaveri | reverse complement strand
AAAATAGGTCATCAGTTGAGCACTGCGCCTCAGCCTGCACAGCTTAAATTCAGTTAAGCTTTTCTTCCCTGAAAATCAAGCCCATTGTTTTTCTTCTGCACAAATGCCAATCCACACTCCAACCTTTTTTTGTGGAACAACATCTGCTGCTCAAAATTGAATATAGATTGGGAATTCCAAATATGCTCAGCCCAAGCTGGAGGGATATTTTTTCAAATGGCAACCTTCACTTAAAGAGTTAAGACAGCAAACTGCTTTTACAACTAGAAAATTTTTATCTCTCTCTTTATCAAGTATTTTTTTTCTTTTTAAAGAACACTATTTTTTCTTAAATCCATTACAGTTTCATAGGTATAATTAGGTCTTTTTTTTTTAAGATAATTCTCCAATTTTTAATGATTGACTCTATTTTCAAATCATCTAATCTAAGTTTTAAGAAACAGATGATATCTACTATACTAAGAAAAAATGGATATTACTATAGTGCAGATATTTTTGGCACTTAATCAAAATGTACATTTTAAATTTTTCTGAGGTAAAGAAGTTGTTATAGACAACCAATTCTTTTCAAGTGTCACTGTATGAAAGTACAAAATTCCACTGAGTAACATTCTTTCCTTCCCCTTTCTTATTTTCCATCATCTTTTACTTTCACTTCTTAGTGTAAAATTATAAAATATGTTAAAGATGAAATCACATGAATATTAAAAACTTAATAAGGGCAGTTTTCAAATTACCCTGTATTCTGTATATTCTGTAACCTGCAATTCACCTAAAAATATTAATGGTAGGGATTGGGTATTGCTTGCCTTTCTTTAATTAATCAGAATTGAGAGTGTCACACTGTTTTTTTGATATTTGTATAAATCAAATTACTAAATTAAATAATCATGTTTTTTATAGAGCTTTTGTTTCTCCAATAGTCCTCCTTAGAGGAAACACATAACTCATGTTGAAAACAGTAAAAATGAATCTCATCCTAATTTAATGAGCAATCTATTTTCAAATTATTTTTTTAAAAACTGTTTCCTACTCTATGTATATTTATATTCTTGACTGGTATAATTCTGAATAATAATTTATTCATCTGAATAATAACTTATATAATTTTTATAATAATTTACCGGATCCACCCATGCAGCAGCTCTACTAAATAGAAAGAGATTGTCCCCCTGTCACATTTCAAACAGCATGAATGATTTTATGTTGCAGATTATGGGTTCAAAAGTATCTCCTGTTTTTATAAGGAGAAGATGGTGTGAAGGGAGAAGAAAATTAGGCTCCCTACCAACCTAATGCAATGGTGAGCTGCTATGGAGATCATTTCAGCTGCCCAAGTAATGTGTTTCCTATTCTAAAGATTGTGAAGGAGAATGAGAGACTTTTGTGTCAGATCTGTTAATGTTCACAGTGCCAAGGAAATCTACTTTTAACTTCTAGAAGGAGACAGAGCTCAAAACATAGGCTGGCATGACCAAGCTCACCCTCAAGCACTGCTGTTCTCAGATGTTCCTCACAGCCCTGCCCGCTCTCTTAGGACTGACATCTGCTCATGGACGTGTCTGACTTTCTAAATGATCCCTCTACACCCTGCATGTTCATAAGTGCAGCTTGTTGTAAGAGCAGAACTGGAAATGGAATGGAGCTTTCATGCTGTGCTTGGTTAAATCAATTTCTGTCTGTGTTTTCAAGTGTTTGTTTACTGCCTTCAATTGCTAGTGATTTCATCCACCGGTGGAACACTGCTGTTTGGTCCTGTCCTTTCTGACTTTTTCATGCCTGCTCCAGTTGAGGTGTCCTGAAATTTTGATCTAGATATTTAATTTATACCACAGTATCAAAAGGCCTGCCAGGATTTAACCTCAGCCTGCAAACAAGTACCAGGCAGCCACTTGCTCACTGCCCTCCAGTGGGATCGGGGAGAGAATCAGAAGGGTAAAAGCTGGAAAAGCCAAGTGTTGAGATAAAGAGAAGAATAGGGAAAGGAAAAGCCATGCACACCAGCAAAGCAAAAGAAGAAATTCACTCACCACTTCCTCTGGCTGGGCAGGTGTTCAGCCATCTCCAGGAGATTAAGGGCCCATCACACACATCTATGGCTTAGGAAGACAAATGGCATCACTCCAAATGTCCCCCAATTCCTCCTTCTTCCTTCCACTTTATACAGTGAACAGGATGCTGCATTGTCTGGAATACCCCTTTGGTCAGTTTAGGTCACCTCTCCTGGTTGTGTCTCCTCCAAAAATCCCAGGCACCCCCAGTGTCCCTGCCAGTGTGGCTGTATGAAAAGCAGAAAAGGCCTTGGCTCTGTGCAAGCCCTGCTCAGCAATAACAAAACCCATCTCTGTATTATCAACTCTGTGCTCAGCACAAGTCCAAAACCCAGCCCCATGCCAGCCACTGTGAAGAAATCTAGCTCTACCTCAGCCAAAACCAGCACATATAAAAAGAAGTTAGAGAGGAGAAACACGGACACTGAATGAAAAACTAACCCATCAACACTGAAATACTTTCTGGGTACTAAAAGTATTTTTCTTCTCTGAGCTTTCTAGATCTGTCTCTACTCTATGAGTGAACTGGACTGTGTTATAGTGTGGCAGGAAGAATTGCTATCCAAAGATCAACACATCCTTCATCAGTGACAGAAGCAGCTCACAGACCTCTAAATGCACTCAGTGAAGCAAAGCTAGAAAACAAGTGCCCAAGTGCTCTCTAAAAAAAACACCAAAGAAAGTAAATAAAAGCTCCAGAGCCCTCTTTAAGTTTAGCAATATATATGCAATTTAGTATTGATGGAAAAGAAGCTGTTTTCAAACTGTGCCCTTATCCTTTGCCACCTCACTGGCCAAACTCAGCAAACACCACAGTACCTAAAGGAATATGGTCAAAAGGGCTTTATTTTGCATGCACGGATGTCTCTAACAGTATTTACTGAGATACACACCTGGCATCTTGTGTTCTGAAGCCTGTTGTGCCTGCCACTTCTCTTGTTAGCTTTTTGTGTGTTTGGAAATGCCTTTTGAGCATGACTGCATCCTATTCTCTTCATTAAAGATGCGTCTGTATTGCATTCCCTCCCCCAGCTGCAACTATTTAGCCCTTTTCTGCCACCTCATTTTTGACAGAGGGGGCCCTGCTGTCCAAATGAAATTTTAATGAAGGCTTGAGCACGTGCTTGTGCATTGTCAAGTTCCACTGCAGTCCCACAAAGAACATGAGTTGGATACTCACAGTTAGTGGGTAAGTGTTGTGTTATCATATTTTAAAAGGAGCAAATGTTGGCATATGGTGAATGCTCTGCCAGCTCCACTTTGCCCAGTACTTTTGTCACTGCCCCACAGGCATTTCTGTGCAATTTTTTCCTGCTGTCTCGTCTGCCTAAGATGACCAGAATCCCACATGTCAAGAGAAAACTATACAACTTGAATTTTTAACCCAGCCTGCTTCTCCTAACCCTGTCACTGATGCGCTTTGTTTCTTCAGAAGGACAAATTTTAGCATACATTCTACAAATGACCCTGTTATCTTCTATTATGCAAACATTGCTGCTCTTGTTACTCACCCAGTTGTCATTCAGGGTTTTCTTTTGTTATCAGTGCAATCCTAATTTCAACAAATCAAATTGACCCATGATCACTTTGAATTACAACTGACAGAAGGAACAAATTCTTCAATTTTTGCCTGTGAGGTCCTGTGCTCCATGTGCACACAATAATACTGTGTAATAGTAAGCATTGCCTTCATGGACCTCTCCTTTCTTTGGTTTCAACTTTTCAGTCCCTTCTAGGAAACCATGTTTTACTCTATGTGATCCTCTAAATTCACCAAATGAGCCATTACACACACAGAGAAACCTCCACTCTGTCACACTGACCAAATTAATCTCCAGGGCATAAAGTGCAGAAAGGGTTCTCTGGGAGAACCCCATCACCTGTAATAATTATGAATTTTTGACAACTTGATTAAGTTTATATCAAAATATTTCAACAATCTCAAAGAATCATATTTTTGCATCAAAAATAATGTGTTGGTTTGCCCTCATAACAAAGGGTAGCTGAGCATTTTCTGGTGAAAAAGTTTCATAAAACTTGGAGTAAAGTTTTGGAAAACTTGGAATAAAGAAATATGATATGCATCAGCCCCAAAGGGTTGAAGATTGGCAAAGATGGTATTTTAAACAGGAAATCCTTGATGGCCTTATATGTGACACATCAATATCACTTCTAATTACCTCTGGTTCAGAAATATGATTTGATGCTGACAATATATAATTTTTGACTTTTTTTTCAATACTACCTTTGCTAAGGAAAATATTTGACAAAACTAGGGAATTTGCAAGAACAAATGTAAAAGGCAGCTCTTCTTGCAAGAAAAGAGTCCAGCTAAATATATTCTGGGCAAGGCATAGACTATCAGCAGCAATGAACTGCCTGTAGCTTTTAGGAAGAAAAATATCTCCTTTTGAAGTTATCTTTTCTATCATTACACTATTTCAGCTTGTCAATATTTACTATGACAGCAGTTCCAGAAATTTTATGTGATACATTCAGTACAGATAAATAACAAGAGATTAACCTACATTCAGTCTGAAAAGAGGAGGAAAAAATATTTGTTAACTAGAACTGACTTGTGACAGACCTTTTATGCTGTTTTCCAAGGGGATAAGGAAACCTATGAATTTCTATTTCTTGTGGATTATGAGTGCATAAGATCCTTTTTTCATTTGAAGAACTAGATGCATTATGCAATAATCACATGCTGGATACCATGCAATGAAATAAGGAAACCCAGGGTAAAGCTAAACAAAATGTTCTATGATGACTTCTTTTATACAGATTGAGACAGTCACATGTAGGATTAGTTTCCTCTAATTTTGACTACCTTAATTTTCAAAAAATAGGCAAGAAAGAAACATGAAAGAATGTACAGTTGTTGTCAGTCTCTCTCTAAAATGTCATCTCCAGCTTTCACAAAAAGTGCAATTTTACCTTACACATAAAGCACCCTTTTTATACTTTGGGGACATTTAGTGATCCTAGAGAAATATACTTGTGTATTTCCATGTATTTCAAGTTATGAAATGAAATATCTTCTCAAACTCTTTTTTTCTTTTTTTTTTTCTTTTTTTTTTTTGGCAAAGCTTTCAGATGAATAGAAATCGGATCTTATTGAGTTTTCGAGGGCTCACTTTAGCTGTGCACAGCCCACTATGTTCAATTTCATATTATAGCAGTGGACAGGTTGTAGCAAGGAAATACTCTTTTTCATTCAACATTCACTTATAGACAAATTGGTAGTTTCTGATGTAAATATCAACATTTGCCTTCCTGATAATGCATCATCAAAATTCAAGCCTCTATAACAAACAAAAAAATTTCCTAAATTTTTAATTCCTCCATAAACATTAACTACATTGGGCAAATTTAAATCTTGATGATGGAAGGCAAGCTTCAACAAAAATAACTCAGATTCAGTATCTCTTATTTATAGGAATTACTGACATCAGTTTCTCTCTGTTACATCTACTTCTTTGATGTGATTTGACCAAGTTCTTCAGTCTTAGGACCTGAGCATCTTCAGGCATTTTCATTCCAGTTCCCCTCAAAACTTTAATCCTTACCTCAGCTTAAAGGGAAACAATTCCTTCTGTAGCTTTCATCACGCACTTCTATAAACACACCTAGTCACTCTTACAGAAAACAACTTCAAATCTGGCAAGTCCTTTTCTAGGGAAATTCCTCCCAAAAGGAACTGTCCTTGTTTCTCCCTAAATTCTATTTGTTCACCGTTGCTTTCATTATGAGCAAATTTCCTCAGACAGAGTTCTACACTAAAAATAATGCTTAATCTGTGGTTATAGATTTGGCAAAGGTTTGCAGTGGCTTCACAGAATGGCTGACTCTGGAAAGGGCCTCTGGAGGTCATCTACCAAGTCTGTCACTTCATTTAAGAGTTTATCAAGTAAGTCAAGTAAGAATTGCTCTTGCAAAGGTTTTCTCTCAGGTCCTGGGATTCGCAATGTTGCCAGCAAAGACAAGAACTAAGAAGGCACTCAGTACTTCTGCCTTCTCCGTATCCTGTGTAACCAGATCCCTGCTCTTGTTAATGTACCCACATTTTCCCTGGCCTTCTTTTTTGTCACCTGTGGACTTGTAGAAGCCTTTCTTATCATCCCTGATGTCCCCAGCTAGTTTTGTTTCCATTTGGGCTTTAGCTTTCCTAACTTCCTCCGTGGATGTTTGGACAAGGTTTCTGTATTCCTCCCACATTACCTATCCTTATTTCTACCCTCTCTACTATTCCTTTTTGTCTTTCAGTTTGGCCAGAAGCAGCTTGTTTACGCACAGAGGCCTCCTGGCAGTTTTGCATGGCTTCTCATTCTTTGCAAGAGAACCCCCCTGAGCAAATTCATCTACATCCACACCTGGTAGATTTGAGTTGTAGAAATAACCTGGAACTCTATTTTGCCCTAATTCTGGTCATGTTGATTGTTCTTGCTGATCATCTTAACCAGAGTTAGAGTAACTGCTGTTCTTTTATTTTGCCTCTGTTATTTCTCTTGATTTTTGAGTCCCGTGATTGTCTCCACCAGCTGAACTTTTCTAGCAGAAAGCTTTGTGTAGGCATAGCATATTCCTAAAATGCAATATAATTTGCTCAAGGGAGGAACTCTTAAGTTTTGTATAATTCCAAATTCAACTCAGTAAATTTTTTCAACACTACTGTGTTTAATTTGGAATGGTCTCAGTTAAAAAAAAAAAAAAAAAAAAAAAAAACACAAAATAAAAAAAACCACACCAAAAAAATTTTTNATTAAATAAAAAAAAAAAAAAAAAAAAAAAGGTCTAAATTACGTAATATTTAATATTAAGAAAAGTGAGAAAAGCCTAATAACACCTCAGAATTTTCTCTCAAGGCAGAGCTGTGCAATGGTTTATATTTACTTACTCTTACAACAACTCTTACAACTCTTCTGCTTCAGAACTATCCTTCCATTTAATGTAGCCTGAGGATTAGAAAATCCCCCAATGTCAACTCCTTGATTACAAGGAAGCAATTACTAATAGAATCTAAATTTTTATTTCTCAAGATGAAGAAATAAAATCCCTATGAGAGTAATTTCTCTGGGCTGCATTTCAGAAGAAAGTACACTTTGAACAACAAAAACCTCTACTGTGACAAAGCAGTGTAATATCTTTAAAGTTATGGCAGATAAAGTATTGCAATACTTTAAAATAAATAAATTAGTGAAGTTGTGTTTTCATTGTAAAAAGCAATTCTAAATAGGAATAGGCTTTGATAATTTCAATCATTGAATTTGAAATGAAAGTATTTTAAACAGACATCTATTTAGAAATGTAAAATGAAACATTTAGGGTAACCTGGTTAATATGTCCTTAGAAATTATTACGACTTCATTGCCAGCTTACATAGATACAAAGGTTAAAATTGGATGACCGGTGCTCCCTATGAGAAATCTGTATTGCCAAAATTAATTCAATTTATTATTTCAAAAAATGTCATTATAGTTTTTGGTTTGCAATTAAATATGCTACCATTACCAGGAAAACTAAACAAAAGCAATGTTTTTGGCAGTGCTGATATGAAATTTTTAATCAAGAATGTAGGAAAAGTGTGAATTCACATTTATTGTAAGAGCATTATGGAAATGAACTATTTTATGGACAACTTTATGTTCTTTTTTAATAAGATGCTGTTTGATCTACTGAACTACAGAACTAAGATTTAAAGTTCACTCTGTTTATGAAAGGGTAACTGTTTCCTTAACCTCTTATAAACTCCAAATGAATTACTTTAAAGTCTTCTCTACTCAGTGATACTCTCAGACCAAGTGCTGTGCAATTGGATTTGGAAAAGTTGAGTTTTCCTGTGTTTTAGGTCAGGTCCTAACTGCAATATCTTCCACTGATTTTAAGAAGATTTGTATTAGATGCAATATCTTAAGTGCAACTCACAAAAAAAACTGTATGTGAGAAATAACATTCAGAAACCCATTTCTGAAACCAAAGATAGCAAAACAAAACAAAAAAATATTTTAGAATCCCTAAAATAGAGGGGAAGAGGATAAGAAAGATTTTCATCTTTCATCTTTAATCTTTCTTAAAAGAGTTTAATTAGAAACAAAACCTTTTTTTTCTTTTTAAATTATCATTACTACTAAAATGGAAAAAATAGTTCATACTGATAAGAAAGAAACCTGCAAGGAAAGACTTATGTACAGTTAATTTTTCCTACTGTGGTTAAAACTTCAGCCTATTGAGATTTTATCCAAGAGAATGTCTCGTTTGTGCACTCTTGCCCCTCTCCATACCACTTGTATACTCATCTACCTATAAACTTTCTAATTAATTTATAATCTTATCACGACTATCACAGTACTTAAAACTATTAGAAATTTACATATGCTTTTGTATTGCAGTGTTGCTTGTGTCAGCTTTTAATCTAACACAAATTGGGAATTTATTTCATGCTTACAGAGTATCTTTTTCATAAATTATATGTTTACTGGATCTTTAGGATCCATCACCTAATTATTCCATTCATTCATTATTTCATTTTGTATTTACTATCATCCAGATCAACATCCATCTGATTTTTTGAAGTTTCTTTTGTGGTAGTTTAAGGGTAATAACTCAAGCATTGGACTGTTTATTCGTCCACACAGATGTGTAGAGAGATTATACATCAGTGGTGGTGATGATAAACACTTAGTGAGTGACTTACTGGCTTTTTAATTTCCTTCAACTTTTTATCTACTGTGTGACATTTTACTAGCTCTTTCTTTAGATGATTACTCTATCTCAAAGCCATATACTTTGGACTGAATAAAAACCAGCTGGAGTAGAGATAGGAGCAAGTGGAGACAAACCTAAGGTAGCAGTGTTCTGAGTAGCTTAGGTAGGATTTGCCCCCACAAAATAATGGAAGTGTCACTGCAGGCCTGTAATTTGCCTCCTCTGTTTTTTCTGGTGTTCAAGTGGTGCCACAGAGGATTTAAGGTGTGAGGTGTTATCCTGAGAAGAGGGTCAAGCACAACCCTTCCAATGAAGCCTGGGAGAAATTCACTCCCAGCTAAGTGGTGCTTTCAGCTCAGCGGTGCAGAGCTGAGGGGAGAAGCACAGTCTTTGCTTCTATCAGCAGTCCTGGCTGACTGTGGCACTTTCTCAGAGCTTCAAAACAAAAAAAATGCAAAGAGGAGGATTAAAGTACAGTCTTCAAAAGGAGAAGATGAAAAATAGAGCCTGGAGTGCATTGGCTACTGGAAAATCTTTTAAACTCCTTTAAAGCTTAATCTAGCTGAATTACACCTACATGTAATTAGTCACACTTCCAGCTACATTATAACACTTCCACTTTGTTTTTGTTTTGTTTCCTGAATGATGGGTTGCTTAATGGTGGTTGCTCACCACCGTGGTTCTTTAAGCCGGACTTGCACAGAGCACTCAGCTCCTGCTTCATGCCTTTCTCTTCTTCTGTGAAGTGACAAATGGCTGATCCAAGAAATCAAGTCTAAGGGCACAGAAGAGGGTGAAAAAAAGCAAGTTTATAGCTTTGCACCTCAGGAGAGTAGAGTTTGTCCTCTTACATTACATTCTTGGGAGAGTCACCTGGGGATAAGGTCCTGGAGGGAGGGGGGATACAAGAAATCTCATTAGTGTTCAAGGAGCCCCCCTCCACCTTCTCTGGCAGGATCTTACATGTTTGAAGTCTTATGAGTCTTGCCAAGCTTCTGTTGTTGGCTTCTATTAAGTGTACTAAATACTCAAATTAGCTCAAAGCAAAACAGTGTCAGAGCCTAAAAGTAAGCTGTGTTAGTTCAAAGGGCCACAGACTGGCATGCTACCCAAATCAGCATGATAATTCAATTTTTTTAATTGCTTAATGAAATTCTTGTCCTCAGATTTCAATGAGGTATTCATGCACTGTCTTCGAAATGTGCAAAATGAAAATGACCTACCTGACACAAACCATTTAGCTGAAGAAAGGGCATATCATAAAACCTACTGCTGGCTCCTGCAGTTGCAAAATTAGATTATTTTGATCTCCAGATCCCTTAGAGTGTCTTCTTATTTTTAATAAAAGCATAACCACTTGGAAAGGAATAAAACCATAACCTCTATGAATTTCCATCATGAATATGAATGAAGCAGTCTGCTGCTCCCTCCTCCATCTCCCAGTACAGGGTTGCTGTAGCAAGAATTCTAGGCAAGAGACCATCACAGTCTCTTGATATAAAATATTAACCATAACCACTGTACTCATTATTGCATGTCATGGAACTGCATCCACAATATGCTATAGATTGGTCTCGACCAAACTTGGATTCTTATCAGATTTGGCATCCAGAAAAACTGTGGTAACAAATCAAAAGAACTTCTTGACAGAGGTGTTCATTTATTTTTCATTCCCATCTGTTTTAAAACACGAAATATAGCAAATTACAGTCAGTAGGCAGCTAGACAAGTCTCATGAGATGGGAGCTACAAGTCATCTCCTTCTGCATCTATTACAAAGATGAACAGAAAAGGTCATTAAAGTATGTTAAAAGATCCCAAATATTGATAAAAGCTTTTTACAAACAGTGCTGTGCAAAAGGCTAACATGTCTATAAGAATTTAAAGATTGCAATAAATTCCCCTATCACATATGTAGAATTTTCAAGAAAGATGAATTAATGTCTTAATTTTCCTGAAGAAATCTTCTCTAAAGAGCAATAGATATCTTAAAGTCTTTACACCTATAGAAATAAGAATAAGAAAAGGAAAAATTCTTTTCAAAAAATTGCAGTCCTGAAAATGTGCTGTAAGTGAACAAGCATTTGACTAGAAGGAAAATCCTCAGTTGTCAATCCTCAGAGCTGTATTTTGCATGAGTATGGCCTTAATGCATTCATTAGAGTCAATAATAAAATAATAATAAATAAGTAAATAGAGTAAATAATAAAATAAAACAAAAATTCAGTTAAGATTTCTTGCTTACATAGTCTTTAAGGGAAATGCTGATGAATGTAATGGTTTTTGAGTTGTTTGAAAGCTAATTACTAATTTAATCTCTTACCTAGTTGCAGATATTGTTCTTTAGCTGGAGAATTTTTCCCTGCCTCAACTTGGACTTCACATAGTTGTAAAGTCTACTCCTTTCACTTTGTTAGGACAGGCTTGTTAGAAGCTTAATAAAATGCTCAAGACCCTGGGCATCCTGGTAGTAATTTTTTCTAAATCTATTCGGATTTGCCCATTTTCCCAGATGAAGACTGATATGACTGGTCTCGTACATTAACCTGTTTAATCTCACAAAATACAGAAAATGTAAATCCAGTGATTTAATGAAGACATCAATTATCTCAGTTCTGGAATTATTTCCCTTTTT
>VXBB01016384.1:506597-547630 GCA_013399915.1 Illadopsis cleaveri | reverse complement strand
AAAAAAAAAAAAAGGGAAGGACTGGCACCCTGGTTTGATAATCTGTGATCACATTAAAAACAAACATGCACTTGTAGGCACAACATGTAAATAAGAATAACAGCCTCAAGGTACTTTAAACGGTGTGGTGTTTAAAGAACTCTTTGATAAAGGTTAGGGGTGAATATGTAGACTTACATAGCCAAAAACATGAGCATATATCTTCACTGTTCAACTAGGAAGAAATCATGTATCATATGACATATATTGGAAGTCTGGAGACACTTTCTATATTCTGGGCAAGATATATTGCATAGATTTAAGAAATTAAGACACATTAAAGGAGCAAGCTTCCCTTGAAGGGTCATTAAATACTTTAAATTTGCTACATGAGAGCTGTTTGTCCCTATGATATTCCCATATATTGAAAGAATTGCTCCAACACTCCTTAAATCTGAGAATTCTCAGACAATATCCATGGTGCATCATTTTCATATGGAAGAGAGAAGTCCAAGTAATTTTTATTTCAATGATGTAAACTGAAGATTACATTTTATGTAAATGTGTTCATGAACCAGAGCAGAAAGTGATTCCCAATCATGAAGAATACACTTAAGTAATTTAGAAAAGAAGAGGTTAAAAAAAATATTTTAAGTTGATATGTTTAACTCATAAATAAAAAGGCAGCTTAAATCAGCCAACCTGCAATTGTTAAGAATGAAGTGATACTGATTCTCCTTTTCTGTAGTTACATAAAGTTTAAATGACTCAATTTCTGATACACACCATGACAGCTTTCCTTTAAGGATCAGTTTAGTCAGGAGATGGCTGACTATGTGAGTGTTGGGTAGTTTTAACTCTGAGTATTCTGTCATATCAAAATCACATGGGTAATGAGGATGGTGCTTGCCACATAACATGTTCTCTGAAAATAAAATTGTCTTCAGTGAGATGAAATTCAAACACTGGGATACAGCATAGCAGTGGTTGAACTCCAATTTGCTTTATTAGCCAACTGCTCCTGGTATTTTGAGTACTCTAGATGTCTCTGTGGTAAAAAATTATTCCAATTTGGTTTATCTTTTTCTTGGAACTGATAAATGGTACAGAGCAGATTCTCCTCTAAGAGAGAAATAAATCACATGTTTCTGTTAGGTGAGTGAGAATACATATATTTCATACAATAAGGTCTTTCTAAAATTAAAGCTCATTTTATATTTTAAATAAATAATGTGATGTGGACGAGAGTGGTGTGTGTGTATTTAAGTATCTAGCATTGATCAGCAGGCATATGAAATTGAAGTGTGGTTAAATGGCAAACATGCCTTGTGATCCAAATAATGCTGAGATCATAATGAAGAAAGAACTCTCAGCCCATTTGCCAAAGTATGATTATATTTATTTCTATTTCTTACACAGTGTTTCTGGCAGGGGATGGAAAAGTAAGTGATATTTAATTGCATCAGTAGTTTCAAACCAATAATAAAAATAATGCCAGTTTGCTGTTCGTGTCATGTCCACTGTTAAGCCAATTTATTCCTCTTCATAAATCAATTTGTTTTTCAGTGTAGATGGAATCATTACAAAAGGGTCATCTCCCCAGCATTTGAATTTGCTGACCGTCTGGTTCACAGTCATACATTGCTTATTCACACTGAGAGCCATTTATCTGTAAGCAGGAGCTGACATGAGAAGGTTGACTTTTTATTAAAGCTGAGTGCATAATCTGAAATTTATAACTGAATGAACATTTGGGGGGTTTAGTCCTAGTTGATTAACCCAGTGCTGCTATAATGGGGGAAGAGGATGAAGGAGGACAGGAAATGGACATGTTTTGGAATGTACAACATCTGCTTGAGGCCTTCAGCTAGGAAAAGGTCTTAAAATTCTGCTGTCTCCAACATTTGAAAATTGCCTGCAGGTTTCTTCACTGAACAATTCTCAGGCTGGAAAGTATTCGCACACAAATTCATAGGAAAAACTGTTGCTTTTGCTATATTAAGAAAGACTTGGCCCTCAGTTATGACTACTGTTTTCATTTTGTAGTTGTTTATGTAACACTGATAAATAGAATTTTTTCCCCTTTAAAACTTGTTCATGACTAATTTTTAACATTGACTGAACCACTGATTTCTCTGCTTCCCACAGATGAACTTAGATGCACATTAGAACTGTTGCATATTGCAGCAGAATTAATAATTATTCTGTGTTCTTCACTGCTCCCCCTCCCTTGTTGTCCACAGGTTAATTATGCTGGCTACCAAGCTGCTTTGGGACCCACCAGCACCTGGATGCAAAGCAAATACTGAGTTTCTGATCCCAATCCAATGGAAAATGAGCTGTCTTCTCCCTGGTACCCACTGAATGACTACCAGAAGCTGTCCCTTTCTGAACATCTCTGTGATCTTTGTCTCTGAGGTTTTGTCCCTTGACATCCATCTTTTGTGAAAAAAAAGCTCCTAAATAATAGCAGCTGAATACAGATCAGCAGCACTGCTAAATATACAGTCCATACTGGTGCAACACCAAGCACAAAATTATTCACAGCACTCCTAGGAAGGACTTCAGTATTTAATTAAATGGAAGTTGCTGAATTGCACTGCTTCCTGCAATGAATGGTGCACATGTGCATAAATGTTAATCACTAATATGGGATGTGGGGCTTTTGAACACACATGGTCTGATATGTCCAAATATCAAGGAAATTAAAACAGAAGCATTTCTCTAAGACCATTTCACTCATTAAAAGACAGGACAGTAAAATTTCTCCTTCATTAGTTTTCTGGAATGAAAAATTCCTTTTTACTAATTGGCCTTACACAGCTCCTCAACAATCAATGTACTCCTTAGCTTATCCCTCAAATTAAAGCCATCTAACTCATCAATGGGTACTCCAGTTAACACCAAAACTAGCAGCTATTTCACAAGGGCTGCCAGGTTTTTGTGCAGCAGATACCACATGAATTCCAGCCCAGTCCATTATAGATATTCCATTTGTGCAGCATCCCTTAGGTAACTGTAAGAATGAAAGAGGCTGTATAAAAATTTATAAAGCCTATGACATAGAATCTCAGTCTTACAAATCTGTCCTCTAGTTTAGGCATCTATCAAAGAAAACCACATTGCTAGTCCATATGCCTGTTCTTTGGGACAGAAATTGCAGGTTGACCTGCACATGAGCCACTTCTAGTAAAGTTGTGTGCTTCCCTCAGAGGCTCTTAATCAGCTCAGCTGGTTGCTGTAAGCTCAAGGAGATGTCCTCCCATGAGGGTCATTGAAGCACTGTGAAACCTGTGAAAACACCTTCTCGTGTTATTTTGAAAACAGCCATTCTACCTGGTCCAAAGTATTCCAACTTTTGGCATTTGCTAAGACCAATGGGCTTTACCACAAAGTCTGAGAATCAGAAGAAAAGAGAGACTTGTCTGACCTATGGGTTAAAGGATTGACTTGGCCTGCCAGAGATTCATATCCAGTTTCTATGGAAAATTCAGAATAATCTGTATCCACACCACTATTTTGGATCAGTTCAGCATGATTCAGATCCTTACTCCCTACATTCCAGACCAGTGTCCTAACTTTTGGTGGACACACAGAAACCTAAGTTTTGATTCAAAGCATCATGTGTCAAATCTATGTCAACTTTTTATCGAGGTCATGTCAATTGACTTCACTCATATTGAAGTCAAGTCTATGTCAACTTGCTTTTTATTGAAAACAAAAATATTAACTCAAAATAAGATTGTCATTAAACGGAATTTGCCTCTGGTAAATTCATACTCCAATGCTTATTGATTTCTTTCAAGTGAAAGAGCATCAGAACATCTACAGTAGGAAAGGATTATAACTTCAATACAAGAAGTAAAACTCACTTTGTATTCCTTTTTCATCTTGCTCATTAATGCAGCCAAATTTCACACTAATCAGCCCAAGCAGTTAACATGCTGTATGAAAATTTAAAATGTCTGCTGACTGTAGCAAAAAAAGGAGAAAAAAACCCCAAAAACCAACAAAAAGCAGCCTTCTGTAGCAATTACTCAAGATACAAACATTGCACTAAAATGTGAAGTTCAAACAAGTTTTCATAAGGATGACAAAAGAGATCACTCTAACATCAAAAAATAAATTTCCAAGTAAATTTTTTGTAGAACTCACTAGATACCCACAGCAGTTTTTTCCTATTTGGCTCCCCAGCTTTAGTCACTAGACATTATAAATGTGATACAGATACACAAAATGCTAAGGAAAAAATAATTAAAAAGTGTTAAGGTAAACAAACAAAAACATGCAAAGGGCACAAAAACATGCAAAAGCCCAGGTGCCAACAGAATTAATCAGAGGCTGTCTGAAAAATTCCATATGCAAAAGTAATTTGCAAATTCCTCATGCTAGAAATATTTTTATTCTGTGTTTAGAGAGAATCTTAATCAAATGATTCATATGTATGCAGACAAATTTTGTTCCTTAACCTCACTGAAAATACACAGGTTTCTGTGTGCATATTCTCCCCACTGCAGTAAAACAGTGATAAGAAATTACAGCACAATTTCCCTCTATTGTTTTGTAGGTAGCAAAAGAAAGGGTCATGTTTCTCACTTTGCAGCATGTTCCTTTTCAGAATTGGCTATCACAGTCCACTCTGATTAGGGGACTCGTGTTATCAAGTTTTGTGAACTTTGAATTAATAACATCACTGTTGTGGCAAACACTCCAGGCTTGGACACTGCTGTGATTGGAGTCAGAAGGGATGAGAATGGAGCCCAACAAAACTTTGCAGCCACTCCTAACTCACAGCTTTAATTACACAATATTAGTTAAATTCCTATAAATCTCCAGTTCTTAGTCCTAGCACCTGGCATTTGTGGTAAGAGAAGTCATCCAAACAAGTCACTATCACCCCTTTTCCTAAGTTAGTGACTCCAAAGTGATGAAGGCTGATTTATTGGTACTATTAATGCTGTTTTAAAGTTCAGGCAGGAAGGTGAACAGCTGCAGCAGGAGCAAGAATGCTGCAGAAAAATAGAGCAATATTTGTGTATGGTCTATGCTATAACCTTTCCCTTTATTAGAGAAAGCAGCTACTGCTAAAAGAACCCTGGCAACACACATTTTAGAAGGCACAGATCAGCAAACCGATTATCAATCCATCAATTGATCAGAACTAGTCTTGGGAGTAGTTTGCTCTTGGAAATGAAGGCCTGTGCAGATGGCAAGCATATTCATGACTTGCAGAGCATCTGCACAGAATAGATAATTACAAAGTAGGAGACAAGAACAAGAGAAAAAACTTAGAGAAAACTGGAGCAGGTAAATGCATACAGAAATTAAATTATTTACTGTTTTACTGCTAGATGAACTGAAATATTAAGTGTTGTGTATATAGGCTGCATTGGGTTTTCATTTACACTGTAAGAAGATTGTGAGGGTAGAAACAGTTGTCTGCCTCCATTCATCAGGCAGACTCAGCACTGAAAACAATTTTGAATCAGAACAGCAAATGAAGCAAAGTGTATGGATGCTGCTTTAAATACCCATCAGTAGGGTTTGGCTCTGAATAGAAGGCCTCTCTTAAATTTACTACAGAACAATGGTTTGATTGTCCTACCCTTTTTCATGGGAGAAGGTCTTGAGAAACTCACAACTTGGACAACATTAAGGGAAAATTCAAGTTAAGGTATAAAAATAGATGGAAAAACAGAGTTGCCTCTCTCAAACACTGCCAAGGCTATAGAAGGAACGTGTCATAAGCCAAGCCACCACATTGGGAACTTGACATAAGTACAAAAGGGAGGCATTTGTGACAGGAAGGCACTAATTCCAGGCCTGGTAGAGCAGAGGTTTGGTTAGTGCATCCTGGTTAACACATCTGGACAAATATTCCCACTGTGGGAAAGGAAAAAAAACTGCTCATACACACTCTGTGGATACCTGGAACCTCTCTCTCTCTCTGACCCACCTTTTCCCTCTAGTTATTGCATGCTAGACCCAAATAAACACAACCTAGAGGTCTGAATTTTTTCAGCCTCTCTTACATAAATTCATATTTTGAATACTTTCACCTTTAATTCATAATACTATAATATCATCTCTCCTACGTATAACAGAAGTTGAATTTTTTCTAGAAATTACTTTACATCTCAGATTAGTTCTAATGATTGTCTGTGGCATAGCTGCATCATCGTGGTATTTAAGTGCTAAAAATAATCCAATTTAGACAGTTTGGGTTTGGCCACTTAATTAGCTGGGTAGAAGTTAAAAATACCTCCCAGAAGGTGGCATTTCCAGGCAGATGGTTCATTCTTGAGCAGGTTCAGGATGCTGCAGAGGAGATAACCCCTTTGGTTTTGTCCCTGCTCGACTGGGACAGTGTTCATCTGCTAACAAGGTACCCACAGGACAATTTACATCTGTACCTGCCCCTTCATTTGCAACAGGGTTACAGCATAACGAGACGTGGTTTGTTGGTTTGGGGTTGTTTTGAGCAGAGAGACAAATAGAAGGCAAGAAAACCTTCAGGAGGGCACCTGAAGATCTTGCCCACTTGCTTCAGCATTCAGCAGGGCCACAACAGGAGGGTTTTATCCATCCCTTTTGCCAAGGGATGGAAAGGTATATCCATCCATACAGGAGGCAGGTTGTGCAGTTTCCTGCCATGGCTCCCAGTTACACTCCAGCTGCCACCACCACAGCTGGGGCACCTAAATTCTGTGTGTAAACACAAACACAGCAGAGTAGGTCACAAAAGAGGCACTTTAAAAGCTATAAAGGTACTGTTTTCACCCTTTCCAGAGCTTATATAAATCTTCCACAATTAAGTACAATTGCAAATAAATCATCTTGATTAGAAGTTCATGCTTTCCTTCGTAGTCTATTCACAAGATTTTAACTTCATCCACAGAGGAAGTGCAAAGGGTCTATTAATCCATTGGGAAAATCATACAGGACAAAGGATAAACTGATACACATGCTGCAATTTCATAAACATTGCATTTTTGGAATAATTTCTACACAGAATAATTAACAGATTTACTTGCAAATCACCATAAAATTCATCATGCATCCAATATAAATTTTCCAAGTGGTTTGTAACATTTTTGGTTGCACAAGTGTTCTTTGCAAAAATGACTAAAATTTATGGAACGTGTCCCTCCTTGATTTAAAACCCTAAAAACACTCTAAAAGAGCACATTCTCTAACTAATTTCATCCTTTATTCACATTTTCTTTTGTAATATGACACTGAAGTTGTTGTCTGATATATATATATGTATACACACTTTAAACCCCAGCTAATTAAGACTGCAGCCATTCCCTAATCATGGCTGTAATTTCTTTTCTGCTAAATTTCTCCTTTCTGTTACAGCAATTTGAAAAGATATTTAACTCTCTTGGACACGACTGGCTTTTTACGACTTCCTTACGCCCAGTTCCTAACAAAGATTATTCCGCATGCTTGCTTATTTTTGAGCACTTCATTAGGCAACTAAAGGGCCATTGGGACCCTCATGTTGCTAAAATTAAGCATAGTCATTTTCAGGATCAGAGCCTGACTATTTAGGTGACAATGTGATTTTTTTTTTTTTTTCCAACACAGCAGTCATAGATCACAGACACAGCTAAGGCAGGGACAGGGTTAGGCAGATTAATTTATTCAGGGCTCCATTTTGCCAATTCGATTTTAACACGAAATCTGCTGAATTGTGGGGGCTTTTATACGAATCTGGCAGACTTGGTGATGCAGTAGGAATTTTGTTTTTAATAAAGGATTGAAATGCTATTTGATTTTGCACCCTAAGTAAGATATTTGTACTGTGAAACACTATGGTTTATCAGATAAGGATTGCACACAAACGTACACATTTCTCAATGTTTCGGTGCACGTATTTGTTTGCAATTTTGTTTTTTATGTTCGTTAGCTTATTTTGGAAGCATTTTCTCTTACGCCCTTTAAAGGAGTAGTAAATACTTGAAAATTAATCGTCAGAGTGTTAATATTCAGAAATAGAACAAATCACTGACAACATTCCTATAACATTCATTATTTACACATATCTTCCACCCCAGATGTAATCATAAATGACATAATTTTTCCCATGCCTTAATTGATTATACAAAACACTCCATGTCTATGAGCAATACATAATTAATGTAATTTCAACATATACCTTCTACTCACAGCTCTGAAAAGAGAAATAAACACCATTTGCCCTAATTAAAACCATTCAATCATTAATATTTACTTATTAATGGGAGAAAATGTCACTGGCGGATTGGAGGCGCTGCAACACACACCAAGCATGACAATGAAAATGTGCTCACATTTAAAAAAAAAACCACATAATAAATAAATGTTTTCCTTCCTGGGGAAGGGACTAAATGAGGGTTTGTACCATTCACCAGACATGCTTAATCTGAAGAACCCAAGGTCAAGATGATTAAAAAATGGAACTGAATGTCAGGAGAGAAATCTTCTCATGATAGCTCTGGTTGCAAAGTGTTTCAGAGTTCAAGAACACTTTGGGCTTTATCAGTACAACTCACTCATGCACTAGGCTCAGGTCACCACTCCTGAACTCACATGAACTTCTGGGAAAACAAAGCACTTTGTAAACACAAGTACTTACAGATGTAGTGTAGAATATTCTACTGATTCAGAAAAGGGGAAAAGAGACTGGGTGATACTATAATCTACAGATTATGTTGTTCTGTATACACAGCCATCAGAAGAATAAATCAGGCTTGTTCAAGTAATTTCAGTGTTTGAGGCTTCACAGAAAGTGAACAAAATGACTTTCACCAGGTTAACTCAGAAAAGACAAAAATATCTGAAAAGTGACTCCGTAATAAATTTATATATATATATATTATGCTAAAAACACTGGTTCAAAATTAATTTTCTTAGCTTGTTCACATTATTAAGATTTACCACCTTAATAGCTGTTTAAACTGTGGCAGATCTCAAATATTAAGAGTAGACAAAACATTTCTAGAAACCCCATGCTGAAGACAGTACCCTATCCCTTGGTATTTTTTTTTTTTTCTCCCTCCTCCTCTCACACTTTCCCATGTTTCAGCCTGGAAGACACATTTTTGTAGGCAAGAGCAACCATCAATTCCATTTGAGATCCTACTGGAGAAACTGCCATAACTGTGAACATATATTGGCAAGGCATACAACTCTAATTTAGTGAGAGAAAATGAGTGCACTTATTACTGCCTCAAACTCTTTTTTAACTTTGCCCTCTGTGTTGGCTCCTACTAATTTTCTAACTGTGGAGAGGATACAACAAATAAAACTATTCTAAAATCTGGCCACCCAAAGCTTTTATGCTCATTCCTTGCCCTCTAGACTTCTAATTAACACTTTCCCTCGAGCCAGACTTAGACCTTTCTTCTTTTGAAACAAGTCTGGTCCTCCACTCTCTGTGAAAATTTTCAGTCTTATAAGTAATAAATGTATTTTCTGTTTAATCCCATTAAGGTGTCTCAAAGATCAATAGTGTGTGTATATCAGATCAATGTATAAGCCATTACCCAGTAAAATTGTCAGATATATTTCTTTTGCAACACTAGCAAAGTAGTCCTGTGGCAACCCAGTGCCTTTTCCAGGAAATGGGCTATATATATTGCTAATACATATATTTGTTAACTAAGCACTTAAAAGTGGATTTACGAATTACCAGGATATTTCTTTGACACCAGAGCTAAATTAGCAGTACCAAAAAGGCCAAAAACATTAAATTTTCCTTCCAAGTGCTTGATTCAGCTGAGTTACACATTGATCACGTTTGGTTTTGCGTGACTGAATTTTACTGGCTTTTCCCTGGCTTTATTGGGATGTTTGAACACGGCAGCAGCAGCTCTGGTTTGATCAGGAGATTCCAATCAGTATTGCCTCTATGTTTGTCTAATCTGACAGTAGAAACAGTATATCACAGTACATCCAACGCCATTTCAGGTGGATAATTCTGAAACTGCATACCCAGGAAGCAAGTATCCTTCAATGAGATTTTGTAAAATTTATGAAAATCAGAAGAAACAACCTCAATAATTGCAAAGATCACAAGGGTCACTGGGAGTATACTATACCCAAGGTCTACCTGTTAAATTAGTAATTCCTGGATTAAAATCTGATGTTTTTCAATCATTTTCCTCCTCCTGCCCCAACCCCAGGACTACCTAGGAGTAAAGTGAAGCATTTTAGATTAGGGAAGTTTTCTTCCTCAACAAGAACACGTGATTGTTGTGAACAAGACTTGCTGCTGGAAGCCAGCAATGGCAGTGATTTCAGACAAGAGCAGCCAGCCATCCCACGGCATAATAATTTCTCATTATTTTTATGCATACAAGCTAACTACTTTAATTAGGTAACTACATGGAAATAATGGTGTGCAATTAAATACAATGCCTAATTGTAGCTATATAAGTAATAACTGTGATTCTGGATAAATATGATGTTTGGCATAAATACTTAGGCAACACCAGAGAAACAAAGTTCGGCCACTCATCTTGCATATGGTTTGAGCCTGTAGTCATAGATTTAATTTTCTGAAGATCTGACTAATCATCTTAGTTATTTTAGATGGTTTTGAATGTATAGCAACATACATATGAAGAGGGTTTACTGTTGAAATTAGTATTTTAAAGGCAGTGAGCTTGATCTGATCAAGAATCCACTGAAACAGAAAAATATTACCTCTGCCCCCTTTCTCAGAAAACATAAAAAGGTGAACTATTTTGTTCTCCTGTTCAACAATTAGCAAAACACCATTTCATTTAAAAACAGGGTATAATCATGGTCCTATTATATATCATGATTTTGAAATAGATCTCAGCCCAGGCCTTTGTGGCCAACTACTTCCTTGACCATTTTCAGTTCTGTTGTACTGACTATTCAGTCCTAGAAAATAATTCTTAATTATTGCCATTATAAAACCAGATTTAAAAAGGAATGGTGATTGCACACCATCTGGAAATATACTCAATCTGTCAAAAGAATCTGTGGATAGCTCCAGTACACGGTATTCGAATTTCAGCAGGAAATCATACTTGGTCAAGCGGGAAAAATTCATTCAGATTCATGCATTCTTAAAAATGTGTTTGGCATATCAAATAAAGTTCAAAGATACAGCTAAAGAATTTCAGTTTAAGGGATTTAAATAGGATGCATGTTAAATTTATACACTGCATACATTAACAGACAAAAGAAATAAATTAATCAGTCCTGAAAGAGCATTCATAAAATGCTAGAACTGTGACAAGTGCAGTACAGATACAAAAGAATAAGGAGAAAGGAAAGAAAAGGAACTTTAAAAGAAAACAAAGAAGAAAAGAAAAAAAAATAAGAAAAATGAAAATACGTCTTTCTCCTTATTTCCTAAGGCATAGGAAATAATGATAATGTAAACTCATGATGATGAAGGTAACTCAGAGTATCACCAACTTCTCTGAGCAATTACAGATCATGAGAGCTCCCCTGCAAGCATCCAGCCCCTGCTGGTGCCCACTGAGGTACCCTGGCCTCGGCGTATCCAGGCAACAGAGTCTGCAGGGACCCTTGGTGGGGACAAAGTTGGCTTTAAGCAGTCTTCCATGTCTAACAACCTGGCACAGCTTTATTAGCTCAGATAAAAACACAATTAAAAGCATTTACTGGCTCACTAATGTACAGCGAGGAGCGAGAAGATGAGGTTTGTCCTTGCTGCTGGAATTTGGTTCGCGCGAGCTGTAAATAAGAGGCAATCACACAACCACCATCGTGGGGAGGGGGGAAAATGAAAGAGGGAAAAAAAAAATCTACTTAAGAGCATCATTAGAAGAGCACATTGAAACTTTAAAAAAAAATAGATGCAAGTGTACTAGAAGCTATGAGAGCAGGCTATGAGAGGGAGGACCAGGATTTGTGCAGAAGGCACTGTGGGCTACAGGGAAGCCAAAATGAGGTGAAGGAGACCTGGCTGGGCTCCTGAAACTTGAGCACCAGTAGGATTACACCACTGTGAGACAAAGCAACCAGCAACAATTATGTTGCTTAGTTGTTCTGGGTGTAAAAGTGGTTAGAGAAGCAGATTTCTAAGTCATGGCCCATTAAGATTCCTTCTTTCAAGACAATTGAGCTTTCAAGGAAAGAAAACGGTGATGAAAGGTCATGAAATATCACCAGCTTACTCACAACAGTTATGTCTCTGTCTGTCCTTCTGTTGTGACACCTAAGTGCTCATCTGAGTTTATTCAGCCATCCTAAAGAAACTCAGATATGGAATTGTTTGGCTTAGTAGTACATTCATAAAGTTGGATGAAAGTTGAAACCAGTTACAGCAAAATATATTCTAAATCTTCATTTTTAGGAAACAAGTATCAATCAATGACATTTCATAAATTTTATGAGAAACAGGAGAAACAACATCAATAACTACAAAGATTACAAGGGTCACTGGGAATATGCTATACTTTTTATTTTTTTTTCCCCAATAATTTATTGATATAATTAAAAGAAACATGAAATGCCAGAACAGAACTCTGTCTGTTCTCCTCGGTACAAGATTTACTAGTAATCATTTAAATACCTTCTCATTTACTTATTAAAAAATTTCCAAAATAAGAAGGCTGCCCAGCATGGAAATAATGAAAATGTTGATCATATATAATGTGCAGTAAACTCAATTTCAGATAAATACAATTAATAGAAACCTTATAATGGCCTGCTCTCAATAAAATACATGTCATAAAATAATGCAAGCCTACTTGCTTTGTAAACATTGCTTCTGAGGTGAAACAATCTGGCTATTTTTATGACAGTGCTTTCTAAATCAAAGCATTTGTAACAGAATTTGTACTGAAATTTTAAAACCCAGTGTTATGGGCTGAGAATAAATATACACAGTTTAAATAAACTCATGAAAATACTTTGTTAAAAGCTTTCACAACTACATTTCTAAATTCATGTCAGCATCTCTACAGCATTGCTGAAATCAGGGAGGGTGTGCTGGAAAACTCTCCCTCTCTGCCTTTCTTGTACTTTCCTTAGGCAGCTGCTAATCAGAAGAGGATAAAGCCNAGGCCATCCTTTGAAACTTGTTTCTAGTTCCATTTCTCTCTCACCAATACCTGTCCTATTCCATAGAATTTCTAAGTCAGCATTTTTTATCTCAAAGTTTGCATACAGATGGATCCTATGTGAGCCTTCTGTCAGACTTTAAGAGTTCTCTCCATTTCCCATAGGACAAGGCCAGGAACAGGTGCCCCAGAAGTTCCACCTGAACATGAGGAAGAACTTCTTTACTGGTGCACTGGAACAGGTTGCCCAGAGAGAGTGGGGAATTTCCCTTACTGAAAATGTTCAAGAGTTGTCTGGACACAATCCAGTGCCTCATGCTCTGGGATGATCCTGCCTGAGGAGGGGGGTTGGATCAGATGACCCGCTGTGGTCCCTTCCAACCTTGCCCTTCCAGCGATTCTGTAACAACATATGCCTGTGTTGTGCCCATGTGGTATGACAGTCATTATGAATTTCATTTCTCCTTAGCCCATTATTATTTCATAAGGAAGGAGCCAACTTTTCCTCAGGGGCATGTTTTTGTGTAGTAGATACTTTGAAAACCAGCACAAAGATTTTCCCTGTGTCAGTAACACACTCACTACAGACACTCAGACTCTGTTAAAGGCAGCTCAAATTCATCTACGTCCCAAAGGCCCAACACAGCCCTTTGCAGCTGGGCAGTGATGTTCCAACAGCCTTTGCCTTTAGAGGTCCCACAAGCAAGACATAAGCAAGAATTAGTTTTTTAGAATTAGCCATATTTAGCAGAAGCAAAATTTCTTACAGGGTCAGAGGGAGGACGTCAGTCTCACCAGTTCTCCCTGCTATTGCTGTACAAGAGGAAGCTGTGAGTTCCTAGAACAATGTGATAAATGTGGAGGGGAATAAAAAGAGAGGCAGAGTCCATGGTGGAAAGAAAGGACCTTGGAGATTAAAGTGGCACACCAGAAGAAAAGAGAAGAGCTGTAAAATGAGGAGCCAGAAGTCTTTGTAGAGAACCCTCCCCTGGTGACCAGAGAACACCTCTGAGGACACACAGCAAATAAATTCTGACAGCTGATGCCCACAGTCAGAAATTCTTGTGTACTATATCAGGTAGGGCATATTGTGCTGTGTATCTGAAGAAACTCACCTTACTGGTTACCTGAATAGGGAAGTGATACAATGACACCTTAAAAGGAAATATTTGGCACCTTAAATTACCACATAAAATAAAAGTTGGCCTACTTGAACCATAAGCTCTCTGTGCTTAAATTCACTCATGTAAGACAAAAGGCAAAGCAGTGGCTTAACCTGACATGTTATTGTTTAGCTAATTTCATAAACCACAGTGAATGCCTCAGATCGTGATGATAAACACCAAAGAAACCCCAGGAGGGAAATTAATAATTCTGTATAAAGTGCAGCAATTTGATGGTGTGTAAAAAAATACAGCACCACTACTTAATGAGGAGCATAATGAAGAATCATTTAGTAGTTCCCCATTTAGTAAATGCTCTGTCCCCTGTGCAGCAGTGAGTGCTAAGGTTTCATAGAGAGGTTTACAGTAAATTATTATGTAATTAATGGCCACAGCAATGAACAACAAAAATGACACCACAAGAGAAATGAATGGTGACTTCAATTATGGCTTCTTTATAACTTTCATGTTTGACTTCAAAACCTGAAGGTTCTTGTTCTAGGACTTTACATGTAAATGCAAAATCAATCATTTAAAATATTTGGCCTAGCACTAAGAACAAGCCCAGAGAGCATACACGTATTTTGGATTAATGTACTTATTTGTAGCATAATTATACCATATTCAGTTTTAAACTGCAGAGAAAGAAAATTACCTAGAACTCAACTGAGCTTAAGAGGAAAAATTATGCTTTAAGGATTGTACTTACCATCATACATCCTTCAGTCAGTAAATGACCTTCAAGTGGTTTTTCTCTTTCCTTTAGAGAAAACTTTAAGATGGCATAACCATGCCTTGAATAAAAATATTTAATATCTAGATTTTTTTCTTAGATTTCCCCACTGGGCCAGAAATAAAGTTTGTGTAAAGAGCATACACCAGTCCTTGTTCTGTAATTTACAGACTCTCAATGTGTTTCACTTGGATGGGAAAGCCCAGTGGTGGAAACAGACCAGGGACGTGGGTTAATATCACATAAGAGTGCAGGCAGACTGTGAGAAAAATATTACATTTGAAGTATGTGAAAGCAGAGACCTGGGTGAGTACCTACTACTTTTGTGTGCCATAAAATACACCATATATATATTATTTTTTAAGAATCACAGGATTTTTGTTTGATTTAGGTTTTTTGGGTTTTTTTTCCCCTCTGCAATAAAACTCCCTGTGCATGTGTTGATCAGAAAAGTAGATGGCCCATCATTTGTGCTGACAGGGTTACTGCTTTTTACAATTCTTCCCATTACCTTTTTTCGGAGTCCTGTGGGAACTTCCATATGAGACGTGGTGTTATCAAATGTTTTCAGTGAAAACATGCTAGTCTTCTTTAGAGTATCTTATATACAGGAATGATTTAACAAGATCACAACACTTTCTGACTGAAATTTCTTTGATAATGAGTTATGTACATTAATATAAAATTCACTGTTTTACATTAATTTCCACTTTGCTTATTGTCCTTTGGTTTAGAAGTAAAGACAAGGAAAACAAGTTAAAAACTAAACTGTGTTTCATTCTTTTTCTTGCTTAAATTGAATATTGATAATTTTCTTCTCATTTTCATATTTAATGGTCTAATTTATAGAACTTTTTCATAAAATTTAAGTGATTTTGGTTTTGTTTCTGTTTTGGGGGGACGCGCTATTTTTGGTTGGTGCAATTCCTCTCTAAATCCAAATTTTCAAGCTGACTACACAAATTGTGATGAATATCCCAAACATCTGAAGAAGCAAAAAGCTGTCTTGCCTCTATCCAACTACAATTTTTTTTTTTTTTAATAAGAAAACTGTCTCCACATGCACACAACCAGAAAGTTTAGTTTGGGAATCGGCTTTCTTAACTCCTCATTTCTGTCTCTTATATACCATAAAACAGTCTAGGTTGACAGTGACCTCAAAAAGTCATCTGGTCCAACCTCATGGGAAAAGGAATGTAAATGAGATTATCTGCCCAACTGCAGCTTGGCAACCTCCAGCAGTGAGGACTCATCCTCGTCCCTGAAGTGGTTGTTCCACGGGATGAGTTCTTACTGCAAACATTTTATTTCTTGTGTTGAGACAAAACCTCTCCTTGGTGCAATTTGTACACATCACTCCTTGTCTTCTCCATGAAGACTCCATCAGCTTTGCATCTGCCTTTTAAGCACTAGAAAACCATGACAAGGTACTCCCAAGTCTCTTTTCCAGGAACAGCAAACCTAACATCTTCCTCATCGTGTAGGTTACCTCACTTCCTTGTTCACGCATTTTAAAATTTAAATGCCTGTTTTGTTTGGAGTAATTTGATTTTAGATATGCATCTGCAAACTTTAGGCACATGATGATGCAAAAGACCAACAGCCACTAGATGCTTGTTCCCATGTTATTTAAGGACAGTTTCTTTTGCTGTTGTACATTATATATCCCTGCTAGCTGAGCTGCTGTTAGCACCACACAGATCTGTAACTTCACTCAGGATTTATGAAGGGAATAAGACAATGAAACATCAGTAAATTATCAAATGCAAGTGTCCATTGAAATGAGACTGAAAAATGTGACAAAAGCAAGAATGTTTCTGTGTTAAAAAGTCTTTTCATCAAGAAACAGTCCCAAATGTAAACTCTTCAGGTGACACTTGTCACTCCAGAATCATCTATTAAAAACATTGATCTTTGACCCAAGAGAAGACTCTGTCTTCATCAAGCAGATGAATCCATCCTATTTCACTTACTTTTTTTTTCCTCATTAAATAATACATTTGATCTAAATGGATCATTTTCCCCTTAAAGATAAGAGGATTATTAATCAGCTGGTAGTAGATCATGAGACTTTTTGGGTTTTTGAGCAATTTTACATTTTATAGACCTGGAAATATATGAAGAGGAAATACATCAATGTGGTGAACAAGAATCAGGTATATATATTCAGTCATGACACATTCGTACCCAAATTTTATTTGGAAAAATTATGTCCAAGAGCCAAGAGTAGAGAGAAAGAAAAGCAAAGTCTTCCTTTCCCAGACATCTCCTGGTAGAAGAACCATGGAGAAGACAACAAATGGAGATGGTGGATCATAAGCTCTGCAGGAAAAGGCAACTGGTTATGGCATGTACACAAACTTTAATACCACACATAAAGACAAAAAGTAGTTTTTAGACACAACAGACACATTTCTAGATATTGATGGGCTGGTTTAGGTTGTTCTTTTCAAGATTATCCAAAGGTTTGGGGAAATGAACATTATGTTCAGACAGCTAAGGTTATGACCATTCAAGGACTTTGTCCTCTGTGTTATGGTTTGCCCTCATTTGTTCCTCTGAACCCTCAAAGGGTAGCAAAATTTCCAGGACTGTTTCTTGTAATTACAGATTAACTTATGAAGTTCTTCCATTATAGTTGCCAGCCAAACACTTACATACTATAAATCACTTCCATGATCCAATGTTCCTCAGTTTTTCTATTTTCCTCCCACCAAGGAAGGGGTTTCTGACACAAGGGAGTTTTGTTTACCTTGCCTCCACCATGTATTTTTACTTCCATGAAACAGTAGCTAAATTTCCTCCATGAATTAATACCTTCAGTACTGACCTGTCACTATGGAGGCACTTGATTAATGCTTAAAAACTTAAGCTGCTCTAGTTTGGATGAGTTTTCCAGGTCGAAATTTGGCATAGAAATCCCCTGCCAATTTCCAACGTGCTAAATATTGCATGTTGTTACACACCTGTACTGAATATCAGGTGCATTGGCCTGTTTGCTGTGCAGACAAAAGCCACTTTCATAAAAGCCTTTTAGATTTACTAAAAAAACGCCAATAATTTGAAGACTAATAAGAGTTTTATTTTGTGTCTTCACTAAGAACTTCTTTCTGAACGCTGGAATAGTAAATTACATGTGAACACAGAACTGGAGAAGTTAAAATAAATCATATGTAAAATTAAAGTCCTAAAAATAGTATTTCTTTTATAATAACAACTTTAATGCAAAATAATATTCAAATCGTGTATATTCCATGGCATGTATTAGGAAAAAGTTTGACATTTTAATATTTTGGTTGTGGAGCTCTTAGAATATCTGAAATGGATATATTTAATGTGGGATATGTGGAGGAGTAGGAAATACTGCATCTAGCACAGCCACTCTTCCATTAACAGCAGTGAATTTTGTTTTTTTAATTTTTCATTCTGTGATGCACAACCTCTTTAGAATTTGTTCCTAATAAGATTTCACATCTCTGTAACCTACAATGATAATTTTTATGTTTAGGTATGAGCTCAAAATCCATTAAAACATTTCATTTCAGACAAAGGATCCAACATTCCAACAAGGAATCACTTGGGCTTGCAAACTTCTTAAACGGGGAAAGATTGATTTTCAGGATTTATCACAAGCTGGATTGTGATATGTTTTCAGGATGAAAAGTATGAACCAAAACAATGTCCAGAAAGTAACTCAGCAGAAGAATGCAAAATTCTGCCTCTAAGAATTACCCACATTTGGCCATTAATGTAAAAATAAAAATAAAACAAAACAAAGCAAAACAACAACAACAAACACAAACAAAACACAGAAACAACAACAAAAAAACCCAAAACAACAAACCAACCAAAAAAACCCCAAAAAACCCCCAAAAACCAGAAAAAGCCCCCAAAACCAAACAAAAATAAACCAAAACAAAGCACACAAACACTCCTACCCTCCCACCCACAAATAAAACCCACTCAGACTAATCTTTATTTTAAAACACTCTTTCTAAGGTCACTTGTTTGGAAATATCCTCCCTGATTTGTGGAAAAATGAGTATCTAGCCTTTTTCTGAAGTGAATATCTGGAACCAACTGGAAATTAACTCGGCCAGTGCCTCATCCACCTATTTAAAATTTCATTGTTCATTAAAACTACTGTGAGAAAGCTGAAGAAACAGTTTTTGAGCACAAAGAATAGACATTGCAAGGTGAGAGAAGAAAAACTGGTGAGTTTAGACCAGGTAGGTTTTTTTTATATGTAGACATTACGCACTACCAAAATTTAAAACTTCCCAGAAGGAGAGAGAATGACTGATACACAAAATTATTGCCTTCCTTCCAAATATATCCACTCCTAAAGGAGCCCTGCCTGGAGCCCTACACATCTGAGCTTGTTTATTAATGCAATCTTTGTATGACAAATTAGGTCAGCTGCATAAATTATTGAACAACCGTAGATTCGTTGAAGTGATAAGAGTTTGGAATAAGCAGATGAAAGTTGTTGTTTTCCAAGGTGTTAAAGATTTTTGTACCTTTCCTGGTAGGTGACTAAGATTTGTATTCAGCTCACAGAACTTGTATGATGGCTATAAAATATCCTGAATTTCCATCTGAAACCTACTAAACTGTCCAACAGTTTATCATCGTTACAGCTGAAATAATTCCTGTAGAAATCTGCCTTGCCTCTTCTGTGGTTGCTGTACAGCAAGGGAAACTGTAGTGCCCCATACTATCAAACTGTTATCACTATTGTTTTTAACTTAAAAAAAACCCCAAAACATCAATTCAGTGATCTGCAGCAAGCACCCATGTACATTTTATGACATTCATACTGCAAAAAACATTCACACAACAAAATAATAGATTTTTAAGACCATATGTGATTGGTTAAATGTTTGGGACTTCCCACAGGGGTTTGTTTTTTTAAAAAAGAAAAACTTCTTTTTCAGTTCCTTGAACATCAATACTGACAGCCATAGTTTTAAATTGCAGCTTTCTCTTTCAATCCCACTCTTAGAGAAAGGGCACAGGCACACTGATACCAAGATCTTAAAACTTGTTTAATAGAAACTGACTTCTAACTAAGTCCAAAGCAGCTTCTCTTCTCCAGAAGACAAAATAATAGCGGTAACACTGGAATGGCACATTGACATCATGATAAAAAGGTGATAAAAAGGTTTTTCGTGACACCTTTTTGTTGCAATGTCTAATGGATCACGTGCAAGTTTTTGATTGGTAGCACCTTGCAAAAAAAGTAAGAGGAACTTAAGAGCTTTGTAACTCACCTCCAACAGAGATTAGCGGCAGATGATTAGAGAAATTGTGAAAACAAAACCAGAAATATCCTCCAAGCACTACAAGAATAAATTCACCTCGGCTGCCAGAGAACAGTTAAAAGAAAGAAAATTTTAGCAAAAATTAAGCTCAACACAAACAGAAATGCAAGGATGAGTGTGTCTGCTTACTTGACTGGGCTGACCCATTTTGATCTTTTGCGTCATGTCACCAACACAACAGGATTCACAACCATTTTTGGCAAGGAGCAAAACCACAAAGAACTCCAAAACCAAAACCTAAAGGGAAGAAAAAAAGTCAGTTAAGAGACATTTGCATGCAGGTGTTTTGACAGCAGGTTCTCATCACTAACAAATAGTGGATTCAGTGTTCTGAGGGGTCCTCTTAGGACTGATCTCACTGGGTAGGGGAACACTCAAAGCTCAAAGGGTAAGCCCTGCAGATATGTGTGAAAAGGAGGCAGAGAAAAACCATCAAAGCAAAACTAAGAAGAGATCTTTCCATGTTTACATATGCTCCCTGAATAAAACAATTCCCTCCTTCCCCAGGAATGAACACTCAGAACCAACTTAAACATTTGTGTGATGAATAATGAGTGTAGTTTCCTTTATACCTATTTCAAGCAGGCTGTGAGAGCTGTTCAAATCATTACCTGGTGGACCTCTGTTGGGAAGTTGTTCTCAACAACTGGGAAGGTTCTATGGTTCCACAGCTGATTTCTCAATGTGTTCCACCATGTGAACCAAGAGAGCGTTCAGAATACTAAATACAGGCTGATAACTTCATCTCCAGTAGTCCTTCTTGATCTCCAACTCCCCTGCAAGTGTATAGGTGGAGCCATGATCACAGGACAGCACTGGCACACACAAAGCAGCAATATGATGTTCTCTGGAGTTTCAGGGCTGACATTTCAGTGACATTGGGCCAGGTTTGATCAGATTTTCTTTGTGCATTGGTAAATCTATGCAAAAGAATGTTCTCCCATGTTGCTATTTCTCACTGAAGAGCTTGGAGCTCATGAAAAATCATCTCATGAAAAATTCACTAATGAAAACTGCAGCTGCCAAGAGGCATTCAGGAAAAATAGTCCAGGCAAGTCTGTACCATGTGTTTCTGTGCAAGAACAAATACTTTGAACAAGGCAGTCAAAGTAAAACAAGATCTTCTATTTTTCAAAAAGCTAAGTAACAGATCCACTACTTAGAATAAACTCAAGAGAATGAGATCAGCAGAAATAGGTTCTCTTGGAGGTAGAACCTCACTCAACCATTTCTAACTACCATTCCCATCAGGAATGTGCTTTCAGGTACACATGTGTTGCACACAGCAACTTTAAAAGAAAATAGTATGCTTGAATTTGTGTTACCACAGAACAGAAAGTTTGGGTCCCTGGAAAATGTATACAGCTTCACTGTTCTCATCCTAACTTTTCTGTTTTTCAGGGATCTCTCATCCCTGAGCCATGTGCTGCACTATCCGTGTACCCAAAAACTCAGAGAAAGAACTTCTATTCTAAGTCAATAGCTGAGACTACACTGATTTCAATTGTTAAATCAATGCTCCTACTGCCCAAAGAGAAAATGCATTAAAATGTCTGAAATTACAAATCACAACCTCATTTTGTGAGGTAAAGCTGCATTTGTCTTCCTCTTCTTTTGAGGTGCTTTGAATGTAAAGGCATTAATTCATATCTTTCATTTTTGTTTCTATTATACAATAGCATTTTACTGATATTTGACATCCATTTTTAACTGATATGCCCATCTACCTTTCAAATTCACATGGAAAACAACAAAAAAAATATACCCTAAACTGTAAAGGTAGTCTTTTAAAGAGTGGTTGTATGTTTTTTTTAACTTTACCTTGTTTCTTTTTTTTTCCAGTTTTAACTGGTTTTCAGTGTTTAGTATTAACAGTGTTAATAGGAAAATAAAGTATTTCCATTAAGAACTAACTCATTTCTTCAGCTCAGATAATAATTTAATGCAGATTATCATATGAATCTTATGATGTTTACAGCTTGTTCTCTACACTTTCCCCCATCACCTTTAAAACAAACAAATGAACAAACAAAACAGGAAACATTAAACCAGAGCTTGCCACAGGTATACAGGAAATAGTCCCCTTCATCTCTCCCCTACATACAAAGTTCAGACAGCTCTTTCATTCCAGAGCTCAAAGCAGATTTCTTCACAATAGTCATTCCCTTCAAGGTCCAAACATTTTATTCTTCCTTTGGTCACCTCAGTAAATCCCACATATCATCAATCCTTCATATGACCAAGATGGCAAAAAAAGATAAGGAATGGAAGACTGCACTGAGGTTTTAAATTTATGTCAGAACAAAGCATTGACCAAAAGTTCTCCCATTTTGGATTTTTGGGAATTTTTTTGGATTTTTTTGTAATGTCATTCAATTATCTCATTTTGAAATAATGCAAAAAGCCCCATTTGATATCAATTAATTCAATTTGTCATTCATTCAAGTCAACAGACAGAATTACATTAACTCCACCAATTTAAAACACAGATTTTAAAATATAACTAGACTTAAATATATATATCACCATTTGGGAGTCTTTGGGGAGTTTTTGTTTCATAGAATAGGAATCTGATGCCATCCTCAAAGTGAAGCTGGCTTTTCCTTAAAAAAAAAACCAAAAAGGTTGGGCTTGATGATCTTGAAGGTCTTTTCCAACATTAATGATCCTGTGATTCTGTGGTACTATGATTAACATAAGCCAATGCTATTTATATGAGCTAATTATCAAGTCTGACCTTCAGACTCCTACTTGGCTGTAGTATTCACTACACAGCACTGTCTGTACATGGAAGGGAAGCAGAAGATACAGACAGCTTTATACACGTTCTTGTCAGTGTGTAACTAGTCAGGAACACCAGGAGAGGCTGAAAATTTAACTGGAGCTAAACAGAGCTGAGGGAAAGGGCCTGATTCTTTTAGACAATCTCACTGGGCTTGGAAAACTCTGCTATACATTTATTGCAGAGCTAAGAAGGAAACCTCCAGCAGTTCTGGTGCAATAAACTGATTAATAATGCACAACCCTCCCAGGGTCCACGGGGCTTTGGGTGAGCAGAAGCCTTGACTGCATCACTTGGGAAGGAAGATTCTGTCTCTACACCAGGCACCCATAATTATGGTTTGAGGTTAAAGATGACTTGCCTTCTAATGTTTCCCTCCCAGCAAATCTGAAATGTATACAATGCCTGGCATGCCCTGTAGCAAAGTAAAGCTAAATCAGTGGCTAAAGTAGGGCAAAGCATTACAATATTGTTCAGTGTATTTCAGTACTAGCTGCTTTGGTTTTTCTGGGACATAACTTATTATAAAATATAAAATAGTTGAGCACAATATTAAAGAACCACAGAGAGAGGGGAGAAAAAAAGGAAAACCACAAACACCAAAAGCAAAAATCCCCACCAGTAAACCTTTCACTAAGAAGAACTTAATGAAAACCTGGAAGCTGCTGCTATCCTTACAGCTCCTCTACCTGCCCATTCCCCACCCTGCTGCCTGATAACACTTCCAGCAGTTCATTAGCATAACACGGAGTTAATCAGTGCTGCTTCAGAAGGAAAATGCCACCTAATGAATCCCCAGTGCCCCTTTTCTGTGCACCAGGTGCTTTTGCTGCTGGTGTAGCAGCCTGGAACAGATCAAGGCTACCTGTTTAATTTGTGGAGTCCGACATGCCCCAAGCTGTGCAGTGTTAGGAATGATGAATTCAAGAGCAGTAATGAACCATGTACTCTCCTTCTTTGAAGACATTCTGATGCCAAGTCAGACTCTAAGACTGGTGATATGTGAATGGCACTCCAAGTAGCTCCACTTTGAAATTTGCTACTACAGAAAATGAATAAACTTGAAAATCTGCTTCTAGATGAGCTCAGATGATTATCCTTGTGTCTCCATGTTGATGGTTAGGGCCTGACATTCACATTACTGGCAGATTTATTTCTGAACCAATATCATAACCTGACACTTTATGGAGCAAGGGTTACAAGTATATCTCAGTTAAAGTACAGCAGATTTGCAGAAAAAATCAGTTTCAATTACAGCAGGGGAAAAAAAAGTGAAATAGAAAACCAACTTGTAAAATCCCTAAGGAACTTCATATATTTTTTTTCTGTATTTTTGCTGATTTTAATGTTGAGATTTCTTTAAACTTTTCAGTCTTCCTCAAATCCAGGGACTTATCCCCTGCTGGAACAACAGGTACAAAGAGCTAATGGAGCATATGGTTCCTTGTATGTAATGCTGGGCACACCTGGAGGGTGGCAAAGGTTGACTACACACCCACAAAGGCACATATATGCCTTGCATCCTCAGAGGGCCTGACCAAATTCTTCATTGATGCAAAGCAAATGAGCTGTAGGGAAGTCTGCAGGAAATTTATGTCACTGATTGGGCTGTTCTTAAAAATATGAATTTTAAAGTCAGGGTAGCAAGACCTCGTTCTAGATTGCTGCTTCCAAGTGATGTCTATATTTAAAAGAGTTTATGGCTTTGAAAGCTTAAAACAATCTCTTAAAATAAAAATGTTAAGGTCAGGAGCAGCTATTTTTCACACTATTAAACTACTTCACTAAAACTTTGGAAGAACAGAGTGAGAAGCCACATTTTAACATTCTTTGAAACAGCAATTCTCTTCCATTTTCACTGTCACACAAACACAGCACCACTATTAAATTGGGAGGCAGAACAACATCTCTCTAACAGTGTGGTTATAACTAATACACAATAGCATCATAGCATTGTGTTATTGCTTATCTCAAGCAGTTTAAGGACCCAATCCATAATTAAAGTTGTTTTATTGTGATCATCCTGTTTCCTCAACATAAATATGCACTGCTTAAAATTCAAGGTAACATTTCAATTCCCTATTTGGGAGGCTTCAGAAATCTATTTTAAATGTCATTGAGACAGTCATACTGTTTTGTAGGTTCTCAGTATTTTGTTCCTTTTAGTCTTTCTCATTCTCTATTCCTTCTGTAGAAGGCTACATACTGATTTGTTTCTTTCACCTTTTTGTGGAGCCTTCTCTCTTCCCTTCTGGGATATCTCCCAATAGAGAAACCAGCATGATTTAGGAATTTCTGCTGAATTTTCTTCCACTCTTATTTTCTATTTAACATAAGAAGGCATAACTTTGGCAGAAAACAAGTAACTGAGCCCCAGATTAAGTGTTAGTACTGCAATAGTCTGTGAAATAATTACATCTATTGCTATAAATGCAAAATATTTTCATGCTTGAGAGAGGAATTTTTCTCCAAAGTAAATGTTATTATGGTTTAAATTAAATTTGAAAAAACAATAAAACCAAATCTGAATAATTGTTAGCAAATGTGTAATAAAACCTCATGATGGAGTTCTAGATAACTCACATTCTTGTGAATGACAGATGGTTACACTAGGTTTAAAAAAAAAAGAAAAAAGAAAGTGGATAAAAGCTTTCCACAAAGATAGATGACATCAGGGAAAAAAAGCTGGTATTAGGTATATCTTAGAGAATTTTTACATAAACAAAGAGATCTTAATGACCTTAATGATACCCCAACAAAAAAATGCCGCAGCACACCATGAGAAGGAACTAGCAGAACCACTTGAAGAAAATAAAGATGTCTGTCTCATATGAATTAAAAAGAAGTTGTGCACAAATCAGTACATGGCTAATTAGGGAAAAGTAAAGGTCACAAAATTTCAAATCCCTGGACCTGAATCTCTTGGCACTTTACCAGCGTTTCAGACAACAAAAAGGAAGCTCCTGTTCTGTTATTGCTTTAATGGTAAACAGAGTGTTCCAGATAACTAGAAAACTTGGCAGCCTGACATAAACCACAGACAAACCCAACACAGGAGGAATAAAGACATAAAAAATTTAACACATTTTTAAGGAGTGATATTATAATTAATGCCAATCAGCATGAGCAAGTGGAATGTAGGTCTTAGGAAAGGAAAATGGGGAAATGTTTTGGTGAGTTTACAAGATTTGTTAGTTGGCTGGGTTTTTTTGGTTTATGGAATAATGGTACAATGCTGTTAGATTCTGAGACATTAAACTTGTCACTTCGTATCTTCAGTAATACAACAGAATATTGTAATATTGGAACTCCATTTCACAAGTTAAGTAGATTAAAAGCAGGTAAACACAGAGGTTTCACACATAACTGACAGAGAGAATGGATAATCCATGGGTTTGTACAGCCCTTCTCAAAATAGTTTTTGAAAATATAACTTGGGGTGGGGAGACGTCTAAGCCAAAACATTTCTCAAATGATATAAAGAATGAGAGGAATCTGGCAAGTTATACTACAATTACTGAAAACTTTTAACACTCATATCCTGATAAATCTCCTTTAAAAGCCCAATTGTAGTCTTCCTGCTTTCTCTGTATCACTTACAAGCGAAAAAGAACCCAAACCCAATATTACTGATTTTCCTTTCAATTCCCCAAGTTAAAGAGTTCTTGTGTATTTGATCATATCTCATGTGAACCTTCTCTGCAACTTTAACAATTTTTTTTATTATTTTATAAAGTTTTTACGCAAAACCAGAAGTTAGAGGTACCTGAAAAGTTTGCAAAATCAATTTGCTTATATCAAAACAAACAAAATGAGACAAAAACACATAATGGTGGTTTTAATGAAGATTTTAAGAAGTGGAATTAAAGGGGTTTTTCTAAATGTGGATATTAATGTGAAAATTCCTTGAAGATGTCCCCAAGAGGGGCTCAGACAAGAGAAGGAGAAGCTTTTCCTCCAAGCAGGACATGTGGGCAATGGCCCAGGTTGCCCAGACTGTGGAATCTCAGTGCTCAGAGATTTAAAACTCAGCCTGAAAAGGTCCTGAACAATCTGGTCTGACTTTGTAGTTCTTGAGCAAGAATTTGGTCTCAAGATCTCTCAAGGTCTGTTCAGACCCGAGTTGTTCTCTGATGCAACAAATACATGACAAAAAACTTAGAAACAAACCAAACAAGCAAAGCAAACAAAGCTTAGATGGTCTATTTATGAGCTTTCCCATTTACCTTTGGACAATGGTGAAAATTATCAAGTGAGCAAGCAGAATCTTTTGCTTGCATAACCTAGCAGGTTTAAAATTGCCACGGTTCAGTGATAATCAAGAAATTGATTTTTAGTTCTGTGGGAACAGACGAGCATTGAGAACAGTCTGCTTCAATAGCAGAACACCAAGAGAACACATTCCCTGTGAAGTGATTTTTAAGGAAGAGGGAGAATACCAGACAATCAAAAAACGTGGGGTTTTTTACATAAACTTTTCATTTTGACCTACATGCATATTTAATATAATACAGAAATCTGCCTGTGATGCTTATTTTTAAAATGTCATCGAAGCTGACGTGAGGCTTATTTTGTCCTCTTTTCCACAGAGAAATTCTCGCTGGGATGAAAAGGATTCTCACTGAACAAATGTGGACCATGCCTCAGAGAGCTGTGCAAGCTCTGCAGCAGCTGCAGTGGGAGGCAGGCACTCAAAGGAAGGTGCCCCATGCAAGCAAGTGGAGCAGAAAACAGCAAACATCCAGTAACCCACAGCAGAAACACCACAACTATAACTAAAACACACAATTCCCTTTTCCCTCAGGTTACAGTGGAGCTGGTGGGATGAGCACTAGTGTGAATAGTGGACTGGCAGACTGTGTGATTCCAACCCCCCTGGTGTTACAGATCCAGCCTATAACACACACCACTCTCGTGCTGCTCTTCCCCTGGAGTGTGACAGCTGTGATGAGCCAGGGGCTGCACAGCCAGCAGTGCATCAGGGACATGTCACAGCCCTTTGCAGAGGCACTTCTGAGTGAAACTTACACATGTCACCAGGAGGACAAAAGTGTAATGTATTGATCTAACACAGGCTCCTCTGGAACTGAGAATGTTAAATAAACACCGTTGTTTTCCTAGACATTTTTTTTTAGTAGCATTTGATTTCCCATGTTTTCTAAGGCCCATCTGTGTTCTTCTGAGAACTTTGAAACTGTGTCCCTGACCCTATTTCCATTCAATGGAAATTTAGTGCTGATCAATTCTCAAAGTGTTCCAGTAATCCATTTATAAAAGACAATTTCAATAGAATTTTTCTCTACCTTCACCTTCTATTACCATCTTTCCCTCCCACCTTACCTACACATAAGTCAAAACAGGTTCTCTTAAGGAAAATAAAATCAGGATGAAGACAGATTACTTGTTATCAAAGTTACATAGAGGAAAGCAAGTTACTGATTTAGGATTTATCATCAAGAAAAATAACCTGTTTATCTCCAGTCCGAATTACCCATGCCTTGAGAATCTAACAGTAGAACAAATGGAGCAACCAGATAAGAAACCCTGGAATCCCAGTGCTGGTAGATTGCAGGAATTAAAACCAAACTTTAAATAATGAATGTCTGATGTTGAGAGCAACAAATAAGTGCAAAAGAGCAGCCAAGCAGATGTCCCAAGTGGCTCCAAGACCCAAAGAGAGACACTGATATCAATGTGATTGTCACATGACTCCAATCAGGTGTCTTGTTAGCTTCTGCATGCCTAAATAATACCAAATAGAAGAGATAACTCTTCAGAAAAGTGACCAGTTTTCAGATCAGTGGCAGACATTTCTGAATTTGTATTATTCTCCAAATCCTTGCTCTCAACCAAAATAAGTTCTCATTTATATCAAAATAAGAGGAATATATATCAACAACCCCCACTCAACAAAAAAAAAAAAAAAATTGTACAGGGACATGACACACACAAGTCTGATAAAAGCTTCTTAAAAGTCAGGTTTGAATTGTTCTAGATATAAATTTTGTCTTATAATCACCTAAGCCTGGTGAAATACCTTTGTTAACATTTTTGCCACTTGCAATAAGAAAACAGAAAGCAGATGACCTGGAAGTCAGCAATGGTCTGCTCCCTCCTTCAAACTCATCATTATTTTATCACTTAAATCACATTGCTTTTAGCTTCTTAATAACCATAGAAGAAGCAGAAGTTAAAACATCAACTTCGAATGTTTCATTCTTAGTTGAAGGAAACTCGGGATGCTCAATGCCAAAGTTTCCACTGCAAGGAGATTTCAATAATAAGAATAATCTTTCATTAATAATGGATAAAAAACTCTGCAAGATGGTTGGACTCCCTATAGCTTCTTTGGGTTGTTTGTTTTTGGTGGTTTTTTGGGGGGAGCTGTTTAAGGTGGGTTTTTTTGGTTTTGCTTTGGTTTGGTTTGGTTTGGTTTGGTTTGGTTTGGTTTGGTTTGGTTTTGATGTTGTTGTTGTTGTTGTATTTGGTTTTTCTTTCCTTGTTGTTAAGCCTAGAAGTAGAAGTTACTTATCAAGAAGCCTTATCAAGGAGAAGATTTCAGCCACTAGTGAAACAAATTATGCAGCAGTGCTGGTAGAGCAAGGCTCCATCTGAAGTAATTATCAATTAGAAATCAAAGAGAATTAATGTCAGGATTTTATTTGTATCAGGTAAAAGTGTTTAGATCCCATTATAAGTTTTAAGTTGTAAGGCAAAATTTCAGCCCATTAGTACAATATTTATATGTAAAAAAAACCCACAAACAACAAACAAAATCCCTACACCTATGCAAATGAAACATAAAGGGAAACCTGTTCCTATTTTTGTTCTCAACCTTTTTGATTACTCCCCACCTCCTACAGTGCTCAGTACAAAATGCTTTGAGAGAAGACCTAAAATCGCTCCATCCTCTGAAAGATTCACCAAACCTATTTAGTCAGTCAAGGTGATTATTACAATCCTTCTGTGCCCTACTGGTGCCCTTACTGCAATAAAAGGGGTTTTGCAGCCCTGCAGATACAGAAGTCTTAAATAGGATTATTTATTTCTGCCAAGCTAACCCTTCTTCCAATTAATCTTCTCAAATTTTTTTTTTTTCCCCCCACTCTGGCATTTTGCTACCTGTAACCACCTGTTTGATCATTTTAGTAGCCAGCAGTTTTTAAAGTCTTGAAAATAATACTACTTTCATGTACAGATCAACAGTCAAATTCAACCAGCATAATTATTTATCTTGAAGAACTGCCAGATACTGCTTAAGCTCACCTTATAACCTGAATTTTCTTGCCAGAGAGCAAGCAGGGAACACAGGTAATGGATGTGCCTTTATTTGGTAAGATTAGTTGTTTATAAACCCACACAATGTGTTTTCAAATTATCTCCTTTTGGTATTTAGGATAGAAAGAATCGTGAGCTGAAAGATAATGCCTCTGTCATAGTGTTAATAAAGATAATTGTTAACTGATTTTTTGGTTGTGTGCCTGACTTTCTTCAGTTCTACTCAAGGGTGTCAAGGGATATTTGCTGCTGCACATTGGATAAAGTTGATTGCTCAGTAATGCTTTTTTAATTATTCTTTTTTTCTTTCCTTATGTTATTTTTTGCCATAAATAAGTATTAGACATCCTGTCTCTGAAGTCCTGTTTTAATCTGGATCAGTCCTCAGTCCAAATCAGAATGTGTTTGTAGCACTACAGTCAGAACAATCAATTCTGGTTTAAAATTGTCCATCCCCGTATATCTTAAGCATGGTAATGTAAATAAAAGCTTATTAACTGCGACTACAATTAAATAAAACCTTTCACACCCTATTTTTAAGCAGTTTATAATTCTACCAAGCAAACTATTTAATCAGTCTGTTTTGGTGGATGTGTTAGAATTTTCTTTACTGGAGAAGTTCAGTTAAAATAAGCTCATCTATCCAAGAGGGAGTGACAAAAACAAAATGATATTTTATGTATTTTGAAGGTTAAATATGCAGATCTATTACCTCCTGTCTCCTTCAGAATTTTCAGCTTGGTATAGTAGTTGATTTCAAATAGGAACTTAATTTTTTTGCTAGGGCTGGAAAAGAAATTTGCATTGTCATTACCGAATAGATGTGCATTTGCAAATATTTTTATTGTTCACGTGGTTTTTATTGAATTTTAACCTGTGATTAATTTATATTGGGTGACCTGTTTATTTCAACAGGAATTTCACTTTACCATCTTCAAATGAAGCAGCTCTATGGACAGAATCTGCTCCATGTAAAAAGAAATTTAATAGATGATACAAAATTGCAAGTGGGGCTGCAGGCACCACAAAGGTCTGAAAACTGAAAGGAAAAAAACCAACTATAATATGCTGTAGAGCTGAAGTATGTAAGAACCTCAGTATTTCAGCACATACTTCAAAGACTACTGTCTCAGAGTCATACAGAGCTGTTTCCCTCATATTGTAAGAGTACAGAATGAATTTGTTTTGAAACTTTGATGTCTTAAGCTGAGAAAAAAGATATTTCTATTTTAGTATTTTTTTAATCTCTCATTCACATTTAAAATCATATTCAACAATTGATACAATAATTCAGTGTTGTTTAAAATAACATGCCACCTTCCTTGTCTTTAATCTGCTGCCTGTGTCCTTCACAGACTTTTCTTTCTCTAACACAATATGTTGATTTCCCCCTCAGGAACAAATGAATTGGACTGTAGCAGCAGGCTGTGAAAATATTCAACATCCACAACCACATAAATCTCTTTTAAAACTGAGATGGATTTGGTTTTGTTTATTTATTTTTTTTTTTTAAGAGACAGAGCTATAGGCTACTTGTATTTATTGTGAGAATATTTCTTAAATCGACAAAGAAAAGCTATATTGTCACATAGGCAACATAACTTCGATATTGTATTCAATGATTCTTTTCACATTATTAAAAAAAATGTATTACCTATTTCCTACAGATTTTCTGTATTTAGTGAGCAATCACCCAACAGGAAAATTTACTGCTGTATATGGTACCGAAAGACTAATAGAATCATGCCTTAAACTTTTGGGTTTGGGGGTTTTTTGGGGTTTTTGTGGGGTTTTTTGGGGTTGTTTTGCTTTGGTTTTTTTGTTCTGGTTTGGGTTTTTTTGGTTTGGTTTTTGTTTTGTGTTTGTTTGTTTGGCCGGTTGGTTTTGGGTTTTTTTTTCATATTTTAGAACATATTATCAGACTATTATCTTTCATTTCTGGTGATATGGCCCAAGGAATGGGAACCCAAGGAACACAGTGACAAACGGACTCTCCCATGGTGAGAAAGGAAACAAGTGGCAATCTGCTGGAAAAAAACAAAAACAAAACACAAACTCCCCAAAAGCCTGCGCTATTCCAAGGTAAACTAGAGTTCCAAGTGACTTGCCATTGGGAATATGTGCTGTGCTCAGCCTTAAATACTGCATTTACTTTTTTTTTTTTGTGTCTTTGAAATTCATTAAGTTTCCCATTTTTGAAGTCAGATTTCTCAATTGCTCCAGGATTCTGCGGATTCTGCTAGAAAGCTGCAAGATCAGTGTAAGGCAAAGTTCCTTCTGCACCTTTTATTTTTGCAAGATTCAAAAAAAGCCCTTTCACTACCTCTCAGGATTGTCAGAAGGGAGTACAGGTGATGTGCCACAATCTCTGGCTCTCGTGCCTTAAACTGGTTTAATACAGATGCTCTGAGACTTCATGGGTTTGATGCTTCAACTTGTTCAGTCTGCTTTTTGAGCAATCTAGCACTCTCTAGACATGATAAAAGACGTATTCTTGAGTCAAACAGGTATTTAAATAGCCTGCAAAATAAATCCATTCTTGTCTAACACAGAATAGTTGGCAGTTCTGACAGAAGAAACAGACATCAAAAAGAAGACAGGAGTGAATTGGGTCCCTTAACTTTTCAGACAGAGCAGTTATATGTTGAATTGTTATTCACAAGCATTGCCCTTTTCTATCATGTGTCGTCGGAAACAAGATGTTTGTGAGGCAGAGGGGGGGATCAAATTAAATATTTGCTTCCTTTTCATTCCTTGCAAAAACATTTCGGATCAGTTTTTTTGTTGATTTGTGTCTGGGATTTTTTTCTGTTCATCAACTCAATCAAGAAAACAAGTAATTTTCCCAGCCCTATAAAGGTATCCTAAATCAGTTGCATACAAAAAAAAATAATAAAAAAAAAAAATTTTAAAAAAATCAATCAAGGTTAGATATTTTAAATTAAAATAAATCCTTAAACCAAGATGTATTCTTTTCTTCAGGAATGGTATAGGTGACCACACTTCTCTTCTACAACTTCCCAGCTGCATCAGGTTATTCTGAAGTGTTTACAAATATTGGAAAATGGGAGACTGCTCTTAAGGGTGCAAGATTTAGCATGGAAATATTTATTTTAAAACCTAATCTTTCATAAATTGGATATACATCTCAGCTACTCTTGGTTATGTCAGTTGACAATTTAGATAATGAAAAGTCTAACAAGTTGGATTTGATATTTCTGGGAGAACCACATCCAGCCATTTCAGATAAGAAAATAAAAGCGTGGGAAGCACACAACAAATTAATTCAGTTTGAAGCTAAATCGCCCTTGCAGAGCTCACCTATTTCATAGATACATAGAAAGATGCTGAAACATTGTGGAAAAGATACTATGCTTTTAAACCCTGGGTTTCCCATATATTTTTGTCACCTAATCTAAGTGATGTTTGCCAACAGTCACTAGGAATCAGCAAGATGCTGCTTTTACCGAGTTATTTCAGGTTTTCAAGGATGCAGCCGCAGATGTGGAGAGCTAAGAAATTTTCTTGATCCAGAGGAATGGAAGTCTAGATGCACTGATAGACAGATGTGGGCATTTTTGGTTTGTTTTTTTTTTTTTTTTTGCTAGCAGGTTTGTGGAGTGAAGCAGCTGGTGCTTACACTCCCAGGGTAGAGGCTTCAAGGGAGGTTTATTTCAAAGTGCCTCTTGCCAGGTGACATTGCCAGGACACTCAGCAGCAGCTGGAGCTGCTCCCTGTGCATGCCTGGAGCTCATCACCTGCAGCACTAAAATCAGAAAGGAACCAAAGGGCAGTACTGGACAGCAAGGGGGGGGATTTGCTTTAAAAAACCTGTGCAAGCAGGCATGTGAGAGACAGAGGTGGGTAAGGTTTGTCTGAGTTAAAAGACTGACTCCCTAAGCCTGGGAGGGCTCTGCTGAAATGGGTTAGTTGCATGTCCAAGGAACATGTGGACAGAGAAAGTACTCCATGTCAAAGTCACTCAGGCTCCAGAATTCCTTCCTACAGATGCCATGAGTCCTGTAGGTTCATATGCATTCAGGGAGACACTGAACATGTTAATGAGAAATCCAACCTATTTCTAAATACAGAGAAATACAGGGCAAGAAGTACTCTGTGAACTGGAAACAGCAGGGCTGGAGAGACAACAGGTCACTCTTTGGCTAGACCTGGAAGGGCCACTCATTTTCTGTACTGCCATTTTCATCATAGATTCTTTCCAGTGAAAAAGGAAGTATCAGGTTAAAAATATAGATAAAATATAGAAAATACAGGAAAAAAAAAATCTTGCTACAAGTATACTGGAAGCCTGCTGTGCAGCCAAAGTGAACTAATACTTTTAGGCATGAACATTCTTAACAAGTGCTTCTGAAAACAGATGTGTGAAGACTACAACAGAAAATACCAGAAGGGAATGAGTGTGCTGCTTTTCCCAAAGCAAACAGGACACACGTCCTTTAATTTGGATGAAAAGAAGCAGATATCTGTGTTTGCTTCAACAAGAACAAACACTAAGTCTAGTTCATTCCTTGCTTTGGCAAGCCTGTTTGACTTTATCTCTTTTCTTTGGTGTGACTGCCCAGAAGAGCTGGGAACAGGTAACTCATCTCAATCTACTCTGGTAGTCAGCAAGAAACCAGTCCAGAAGTTAAGCATTTGTAGCTGTGAGGGCTTACACATATTTAACGAAGACAAGACTTCTACTAAGGCAAATAGATGGAAATGAGAAAAAGAAAAAGCAAGATTTCCAATGTGGAAGCTTTTGGGGGGCGGGGTTTGAAAGAAATCTCTTTACATGACAAAAAAAAGTTTAGTACTGAGAAATGCACTATTTTGCACAAGTCATGCACTTTAGTCTAGTAAATAGTGCAGAGGTTTGGCCTTTTTTCCCCTCTCATGATATGTGTGTTGGTTTAACAGTGGCATTTACAACAAACTCTCTTTCTCTACAGTCTTAATTGGATGAAAGTAAGTAATTTTAAATTAAACTCATCAAATACTGGATAAGTAAGAAAATCAATTATTCTAGTTATGGTTAGATGGAGGGAGGTGCCAGTTTTATGTTAGATATGGGAGGCTAGATTGAGAATTCTGCAGATATTTAATATTTAAACAGCATCCCCCAAGCACTACATAATAAAAATAAAATTAAAAGGGACACTGAGTACAGACAGACTCATTGCAAGCATCAGACTACATCACTCTGACATTCCAAATTCAGTGCTGCAAGTCATTAATGCTGCAAGTGACTGCAAGTGATTGTCAAGTTTTAAAATAACACTAGCTATTTAAAATTTCACTTGGCCTACAAGTAACTCTTCCATATTGCAGTTAGCAATTTTTTTCTTTTTACTTTCTGGTTAAGACACTAGAGAAAGCAATTTACAATAACTAGGAAAGTAATTTTCTATGTGATAATGTTAAAAAAACCCAAAAAGGGACATGGTAAAATGGTTACCTAGAAGCTGCTCAAAGTGATCTATAATAGGAAAGAGAGACTTTAAATAGCTAATTCATTTAAAAGAAATACACGTTTGGCTAACCTCTACTTATATGTCCTTAAAAACAATACAAGAAATATAACTAAACTGTTTTTCTCAGACACTATTACAATGATGATTCCACCCATACATGAGGCTTATTCTCTGTAATCCACTAGAATTCCTTAGCAACACCTTTTCTTGGACATTCACATGTATTTCTTCGAGGAGTTTGTTTAACTTCATTCATTCCATATTGACCAACATACTGTTGTCACTTTAATTACAATGTCACTTTGAAGCACTTTTTTTCCTAGATTTTTTCAGCACATAATTTGGAGGACAAAATAACGGCAGAAATTATCTTTTACCTAATATTGTTCGAGTAACTGTACATGGACCCCAATTTTTATTGAAAAAAAATTGATGTTTCCCTGAATTTTAATATCAGTGTAATGAAAACATGGTACACATTCAGTTTAGATGTTTACACAAACTCCTACTGACATAAGGGTTCCTACAACTAACTGAAGGTGAAAAAATCTGTGCAATGGCTGCATAAAAAATTGCAGGTGCAAAAAGAAGTCCTGTTCAAGCACAGGTGTTAAAAAGAACTGTAAAATACTGACAATAAAGAGCCAAGAAAGATTAATCATGTGTTTACAAGCAGCATCAAAATTCAAATCAAGTCTTTTCTTTGAAGTCTTGATTTTACTTTAGGGTAATTGCAGCAAGGTTAAATCAGACTAATTCAAGCTCATCTTATTTTATATAGAAAAATCTGTGTATTGTCTCTGCTCCTTGACAAACACTTAACAACAAACATGTATTTATTCTTTATTCATAAAGGCTAAATATACTTGTAAATGTTCAGAGAAACACAAAACACTAAAGGTGGAATTTTCAAAACATGTGGAATTTAGCTATAGAAACCTGCTGCAAAAAAAATTATTTTTAAAATTTTTGTTTGGAATGAATACTCCCCCAAAACTTCAAAGGTCTTGGACAAGATCTAATCAGGAGGTAATGAACACAAGATCCAAAGATAGAAATACAGAAAATTCAGCCTTTGAACTTACATTCTGAAATACTTTTAAAAATCATATTTTCAGTATACTGAAAAATAAAATATTAAATGAAAAGTGCCTTTTTATTCCATGCACTACCGTATACAGGTCTTTGCATAACACTTCTTTTTCTGTGTCTTTCTAGGTCTTCAGTAACAAACATACCAGGATTTCTGGTCACTGTCAAAAAGCTGTCATTTAGCCTACACTGTCTAGCTTTTCAAATATTATCTACAAGCCTGTAAACTGCAGGAAACTGCTAATAACACCATGAAAGAAATGCATGCAGGCCTGGAGCAGCTGTGCCTTCCACAGAACTGAAAACTATGCTGTGGAATTGTTTAAAATGCATCCTGACAGAGAGAAAAGAGGCATATAGGATTTTGTTAGGGCACACCATTGATCTGTACATGTGCTTGTACATCCATATATTGCCTTTTGGGAAGGGCAGCAGAACTGTTCTGGCATTTGTTAAACTGTTCTCAACCAGCAAAACCTTTATCCAAGCAGCAGACACACCCCCAAACTCAAACCACAATGGAAAAAACAGCCGTGACTAAACTCCTCACAAAGGAAACTGGGATGCACCCACAGTTCGTGGGATAGATGGAACTGTGGGAAGGAGCTTTAATGACTGGAGCCATGGAGACTGAAGTCAGGAATTGTGTAGGGGCACTGGCAATTATGTGCCTGAGGTTTCCTCCAGTTTCCCTCAGAATAAAAGGTAAAAAGGGAAGCAAAGCATTATTCTTAGGGCAGCGAGGTGCTTACTGGGATTGCCAGATGACCACACCCAATGCAGCCCTCGTTGCTGATTCCATCAGGGGAGCACAGCCCTCTGCAGTATTTCCATCTTCTGAAATCCCTGCATCCAGCTCTGCTCCCTTGCCTCTGCCCCACAGGATACCCCCATCAAATCCACATCAAAGCCTCCTGTTTCTGTGGGTTTGTAGTCCAGTTCAGCACGGTGGCTCACTTCCATTTCTTTTCACAGAATTTATATCCTCCCCCTTGCCAGCACATTAAACTAATTCTTTCCATCCGTTGCATGCTGACTGCTTGACTTCTCCTTCTATTGTTCAGGTTTGGAATCTTTGGTCTTTTTATTGCCATTCAGCCCATGCTTTATTACCTTATTTTACCTTCCCTACATATGGCTTTATTTCAACTGCTTCACTCGTAACATCTCCCTCCTGCCAATAAATCTCATTTTTCTCAGTATCAGACTGACTTTTAACTATTTTTGTAAGTTCTATTTTCCCTCTTCACAGCAGACATGCAAAAATATGAAGACACAAGAACGAACAGGCCAATTTGGATGGATAAAAGCCAAACAGTGCTTAAAACTGTTTCCATTTCCTTCAGTAAGCCCAAACAAATTTCTTGTTAAGACAGTTGGTTTTTTTTAATTTCATCTTCCCCTTCAAATCTGGGTTGACACAAAACCCCTGGCAAATGCATGAGATTTTTTTTATTTTATTTTGCTTGAGGGCACAGATTTAGGTGACAAACAGCATGTACCATACCACTATAAACCACATCCTGTTAAATACCATTTGATCCAGATGAGTGCATGCATGTATGCATACTCTCACATGCTCCTATTTTCTATGTCTGTGAGTAAAAGTATTCCCACATTTAGTTTATCCTGGATATTAAAGATATCCTATAAGGTTTCCAGTCAGCTGATCCCATCAAAACCCCAGTACCATCACTGAAATCTAGTTAGACACAATGTTTTTGTTCCCACCATTCTTCCCAAATTTGTCAAATAATGAAACTTACAGTAGCTATTGAATAGATAATTCAGAAACCCAGTTATGTAATTCAGTAATAGAACTTGGTTTACTCCAAACTTTTTCTTTAATTTTAATAACTGCATCATAAAACAAAAACAGAAATGCTAATTTTGAATGCTTTAGAGCTTGATTAATAAGCACACTGTTTTAAATGAAAGCATTGAACAAAAATACAGGGGAAAAATTATTTGTGTTAACAGCTCCCCATAAATTACTTATAGCATAATTCAACTGCCTTACCACAGAAAAAGTTAGAAAATAGATTCATAATTATTTTATTTCCCTAGCCATTTCATGAAGGATCACACAAAAAGAGAGAGAAATAAATATCAAATTAATGCATAGAACAGTGAATGAGACTTCTGTCATAAACTAGTTACAGTTATCTTTCAGAATTCTTACACAGTCCTCATTCCCAAATTCATTTGGAAGAATACTTGAGAAAAGGTGTGTAAATTGAACTAAAGCAACTCTTTTTAAGTTCTTCAGTTGGCTTAGTCTGCTTTCTACACCCACCTTGCTTTCAACTATTCCTTAAGTGGGCAGAGATGGTTTAGAGGGGGATGGAGCTTTTTTTAATTTGTGGGATTTTGAAGAAAAGGGGTATGTATTGAGGATGAAGAACCTGAGGAAGAATTTTGGATGCTTGTTAGGCCTGTCTGCACATCTTAGAGCAGAATTTGGCCAGCTGCATTTGACAGCCCTGGAGATTTCAATGGAAAACTATTTGAACAGCATGGTGCAGCATAAGATTTGGTCTGAGAAAAAAACTGCAAGCTCAACAAGACTTTCTGATGACTGAGATAGTTGATTATGGTCTGTAGGCAATGGGTAAAAAACATAATAAAAAATAATAAAAAAAAATCTATGAATCCTTGCAGCCCAGTTTGTGAAGAGGTAGTTTGCAGCCTCCTGCATTTGTTTGTTTAAAGATGGAGGAATATTCCAGATCTAAAAACTACACAGAAAAGGAAGTGCTTAAGGTATCTTTTTTCCTTCCAGACCTTCTTTTCTTCAGCTGTGTTTTGTTAAATATGTACAGTGAAATAATTGCTGATCTTCAGGTCTGTGCTTTGAAAGAAATGCTACCATAGAGCTTGTTCTGTGAATCTACTCAGCAGCCATTGATTAAGCAAAATAACTGCAGTTTTTTCCAGCTCATTTACCTTTGTATGACACTCTTGCAACATAGAAAACATGCAGGAAAAAAAAAGGCAGGAAAATAAGTTACTCTCAGCAGTCTGTCAACATAATTCACCTGCTAGAAGGAGGACCAGGCAATGCCCTGCAACTCAGTGTAACACACCAACAATCTCCAGAGGAACAGAATCACCCACACAAGTCAATTTTTCAAAAATATTATATGAGATTTGGAGCATTGATGCAAGTGGTATTATAGGTCAGTTTATATCTATTGTCTACCAAAACTGCTAAAGTCCTGAAGTATCTCTAAATCACTGCAAAAGATTAACCCAGAACAAGGAAGGGTTGCCTATTTTGCTTGTGATGTTCATTTATCATAATGTCCTTATTATCTAGACAATTGTTTCACCAAAAAAAAAAAAAAAAAACGAAAAAACAGAAGGACATTAGGAAAAATTAATTACCAACATTAGTCATGATACTCTAAATATAATTTTATAAAAATCCCTCCTAAGTGTACTCAACACTATGAAAGCAAACTTTTATTTGGCAAAGGCTATTTTGAATGAGGAAAAAATAAAACCGCAAATTTTTTAGTTAGAGAAGGAAATGCAAGTATATCACTGAGCTTCATCAATATTTTAACCCACTCTCTTTCAAAAGTGAGTGGAGTTTTATGGGAATTTACTCTGTAGCTGTTAAAAAAGAGTTGGCCAACTTTTGTTCAGGTTTCAGCCCTGGTGTTTAAAGTATGCTTTGTCTGAACTAAGAAAGTCATCCTTACTTTGCAGTAGCTTTGTTTTACATCTTCAGTATAATTATAGAACCTGTGAGTGGCTTAAAATACACTAGTCATAAACCATCCCCCAAATTACAGTTGTTATTGAGATGGTCTTGTAATGTTTGCACTTTCAGAATTCAAGTATGATAATTAATATTTTCATTTACATAAAAGCAGAGCAACTCTTTTAATAGCATCCTGAGTGTGACTTGAACAGCTCACTAAGGTTCACCAGAAGGTAAAAAATGTAAAACACAGCTTTATTTTCATTCCTTTCTTACTTAAGGTGACCTGTCAAAAAACAGTAGTTCCTTTAAAAACGAAACTAAACAGAACATTACAAACAACAACAACAACAACAACCAAACAAAACAAAAAAACAACAAAATCCCACAACAACCAAAAAAAAAAAAAAAAAAAAAAAGAAAAAAAAAAAAAAAACCCCACAA
>VXBB01016384.1:463586-506591 GCA_013399915.1 Illadopsis cleaveri | reverse complement strand
AAGAAAAAAAAGAAAACCCCACTAAAAAAACCACCCAAAACTCGCTCTCTCTCCCTCCCTCATATTTTGCATTTCCCGTCCTTCCACTCCTCTTTAAAGAACTAAAATCTTGCTGGAGACATGCCTCCCCTCTTTGCATTCACCAGCAATGCAGGAATGCTGACACAGGAGCACGATCAGATGTGTTAGTGAGGTTGCTCCTGTCCCAGTGTGCACAAACAATTTGTTCTAAATCAGCTTTACAGACACCGCGCGTCAGAATTCCTCTCCCCGAGAAAAACCTTTTAGTTTGAAGCATATCCAAAGAGTTGTAATATGATTATTCCACTCTGTGTTTATCTCTGGGTCTCCAGCTGGAGGCCCAGGCCTGCAGTGGTCACAGCCAACATTAGGCTGCAGACAGCTGATGGAGCATCCTCTGTGCCTGGTGAGCATCCCCTCCCCTCCCCTCAAGGAAAAGCAAAGTGTGCCAAAAATATTTGGGTGCTTTAGACAACACCTCTCACTTAGGCTGATGTAAACACTCACAGACCAGAGCTAGAGATTATATGTAAAGGTAAAATTGTTTTAATTTTAAATTAAACCTTTATTTTTATCCATTTCAAGAGGGATAAACAGTTCATTATATTTGCTAACCTCTACAACTATAAAAAACTTTTCTATTAGTTTCTCAGGGAGCAGGTTGTCTTATCCAAGAGACCATCTTTGTGACAGCTTAGCAGAGACAGGATTAATAGATTAAATAAACATCTTTGAGTTTTATGAAAGCTGTCAATAACTTGTCCTCCAACCACTATTTAATAAAGCTAAATTAAAAAAAAAACCCTATAGCAGTTATTATGAGAATTGAGTTGATTCTTAGGTGTTTTCATTTCTTGTTAAAGCCTAGAAGCTGCTTTGTCTTGGATGTTATTAAAGAGAATTTTGAAAAGCAGGAGAGGGAAAGGCTCAGCCTCCACAAGGCAGTGTGTCAGACAAATACAGTGGTCTGGTATTAAGCCATCTCTAGAATTATATTTCCTGTGCACTTCCTCAGAGCTAAGGCTTAACTAGCAAGCAAATTAAGAGAACTCATCCCTTGTAAGCAACTTAAGTTGAGCAGAAACACCAGTATTATAATTATTCCATTGATAATTATAGCAATAACTACATTCAGACAATATGATGAAGACCAAAATAACTGGCTGCAAACTTATCTCATCTTACCTTTGGAGTGCTGAAATAATTAATTGTTCTAAGACTATTTGTTGGTCTTCACAATTCGCACTCATCAAGAAATTTCATAAGCTACACTAATAAAGTACAGAGCCTACCTTTTATTTTTAAATCTTAACTGGATTCAGGAAAGTGTTACACCTCTGAGTTCCACTTCAGTTCACAACCATATTACTTGTGTACTAACAGAAACCCCAAATCTTCCAGCTTTGTTCTGGTTTTTTTGTTTGTTTGTTTGTTTGCTTGTTTAGGGTTGGTGTTTTTTGGTCCAGGTAGACCACTGACACAGAATTATTTTATTACAGGTCTACACAAGTTTAGCCTGTGGCAAAACTCCATAAAAAAAAAACACTTTTCAAAACAGATTATGATCATCTGAAATAAAGAGATCCACAGAGTAATCTATATTAGAGGCCAAACTAAGAGGAAACTGTTGGACTAAATAGTAGCATTGTCTTTTTTACTGTGTAGCTCATTTTCTTTTTATTTGCAGATTTGATCAAAATTGCTAGGCAATATATTTCATTGTAGAACATTCCCTCATACAGACAGCCTGAAAGCAATGTGCTGCCAGATACATGCATTGACCTCCATCCCACAAACTTCTCCTCCCCCAGAAAATTCAGCACTTTGCAAAAGCCAATGCAATCAAAAACTGGCATCTGCGCTTCTCACCTCTAGTCCTAGCACAATTAGAAAAGAAATTAATTGAAAACTGTTTATTATAGACAAGCAATGAATAGGAAAAGCTGTTCTCCATCTAGCTCATTTCATATTTCAGATGGACACAGAAGAATTGAGACAAGTCAGTCAATTATTCTTACTTAATGTACATTACAAAACATACAGTGGAGCTATTTTACCCTACCTGCGATTGGAAGCAATGATGAAAGATGAGAGGAATACCTTGTAAAACTACTAAGCAATTTCAACTCCTTGCAGGATAAGTATCAGTGTTCTTGTATATGTTCTAGAAGTATGTATGGAAAGCATTACAAGCCTCTTTTTTTATTATTATTTGTTTCCAACTTCAAGGCTTTATTTGTGCTTCACTTCTGAAATTTAACCTCAGAGCTCCTCAGAAGAAAGAATTTGCATTTCCCTTTTAGGTCTTGTGTTTTTGTCCCAACTGGGAGACCCAACAGATGCAGAATTTTTCTTCTAAATGCATTCTCTAATGACTCATTTTTAAAGTGACTGAAACACTATCTCTAATTATAGCTGCAATATGTTCCTCAGTGAATTTCACATCCTGTCTAAGCATCACATTATGTTCTTCCAATAATTATAGCCTTTCTTCCATCCTTTCTTTGCTTTTATTTCAATCCAGTCAAAACTTAAATGCAGTCTTTAACTTCATCACCCTAATCTTCTCCCCCATAGTAGATGCTCTTTGGATGTTCAGAGCTCGTTGCTGTTTAAGACCACCTTATAAACATTTCAACATGTTGATTCTTTCCCTGGTGGTTACATGTTGCACTTCAGTCTGAACTTTCAAACTCAAAGTTTAAACTTGATTCTGAAGGCTGCTCTCACCAGGAATCTAATTTACATACATCTCCATGAAGGGACGTATTTTAAAAATAGTTATAAACAATTTCATTGTATTCCTTTGTCATAAATATCCTTTTCTCTCATTGAGAGAAAAGAAAGATGACTGAGTCAAGACAGATCACTGTCAATAATTTAAGGTGTTATAATAAATAAGTTGGTTTTATTAACAGCAGATAACTTCACACAGTGCATTCCTTTGCTTGGTCCCTCACACATGAATACATGTACCCTTCTTGGTGCTGGGGAGACAGCTGGGAAAATTTATTCTTGAGCTGTAAAGTCACAAATTAAAAACAAGAGTGGAATCAGTTCAGAGAGCTAACAGTTGCACTCATCCAGTCCATCAGAGGAAACTTCATAAGGATGACATGAAAATATTTCAGTCTGTCAATGCCAACAGGAAAACACTTTCATTGACAAGAGAAGCGTGGAGTGCCGAGGTCCCGAGACAGCTGCCATCCACCATGAGCAGCAGAAAGGGAGGAAATAGGGAAGAGTTTTTTGAAAAGACAAGTTAGAATGGTAAAATAAAACTTCAGTTGCAGAATTTTAGGCGTGTTGAATGCGCATCACAGATCTTCTGACTGCAGTCAGTCACCAAACAGGCCCCATGGAGCACCTGTCTGGGCACATCCATGCTTATTAAAAGCCGCCATCCCAACGCTGTGACGTTCTCTAAGTACTCTATGTACTTAGAATCAGGAATCTTTTCCCACAAATAAGTTTCTTTTTTATTTGTTTCAAATTCAGGATAAAATCTGTCTTTCTGAATAACTGGGATCCAGGCCTCAGATCTCACTCCTACACTAACAGTACATTCCACCCCACAGTTTGCATTAGAAAAACAGTAATGAAGAAAACACCCATTTTCAGTATTAATTTCCAAAGACAAATTTCAGAAAAGGCCAAAAGCATTCTGCTGGTTTTATTGCATGTAGAATTTAAAGATAATTGTTTCCACTTATAGATGGGATTTAAATGTTAACAGCTGTGCATAGCCAGTTCAGATTGGGTGCATTTTCTCTAAGAACCCATATAATTGTTCACACTTTTTGTTTAGTATTATTAAAGAAGACTGGATGACTTGGGTAATGACAATAAATACAAACTGCAGGTCACAAAATCAGATGGTAGTAAAAATGATACATAAATGGGAATTGAGATACATGAGCATCTGTGAGACATTATTCCGACTTAAATATGCACAATAAAACTGTGTCTGGTTAAGTTCCCAGCTGGCAGGATGAGAAAGATGTTAACAAGCCAGGAGACTTGCCACACTTTCAAACCTTTGCAGTCCCTAATGCTGGAAGGGCAAATGGAAACTCTGCAACAGATACAGGACTAGAATTTCTCAGTGGGTCTTTTCACTCTCCAGAGCAGATGAACATGTCTTTACTGCTGAGCCTGTGACTAGCACAATGTACAGGGTTAAAGCATCTGTGCATATATCTATATATGTACACACACACACACAGAGAATATATTTAAAATAAAATCTACAATTCTTTATAGTCATCCTTAGCATGTATATAATGAAAGATGCAGTGCTGACAACTTAAAAAGGGCTTTTATAATCCTCTTTTGCCATTCATGCAAATAATTAGGTTTTCTCTTTGATCTATTTTTGAGGTTTTTCCCTTTTTTTTACAGAATGGACGATTCAGATTCAAAATAGGGCACAAAAATTATGTGTTGTTGACTGGAACAGAGATTTACATTGCATACATACCTTGAGTAAGCTTGAAAACAGAAATATTGAAGCCAAATAGAAATGATCTTTGGCTGGCTATAAGTTGTTCTTTATCTCCAGGAGATTAAAAGAACTGTGACACAGAAGAAACAAGTTCTCAAATAAGCAAATCAGGAAGGGAAGAAGTGTCATCATAGAAATGAAGAGATGTGACTGCAGTTTCTTACAGCTGCAAAGGAGCAATGGACATGAGTTTTAAAACCATATAAAAATACATTTTTATTACAGTAATAAAAGCATTGGAATTAAAGTAATAATCTTGTTTAATTAATTCCATCTGGATCAGACACTCTTAAGTTAGCCACTCTGTGCTTTCATTCCAACTCAGCATTTCTTGAAGAACTACAGGCAGGAGAAGCAAAGCAGCCAGGCAGGATCACCTGGAAAAAGAAACAACTTTAAAGCAAGCCATACCACACAAAAAAGAAACACTTCTGTATGGTCATATATATAATTCTTAACCATTTTGGGTCATTGAATAATGGCCTGTTGAGAGAAGCATTCTCTTTTATATTTCATTTTGGTTTTTTTAGAAACTCATAATCCCCAAATTCTTACCAGGTCCATTCAGCAGTCTGGTGCCTTCTCTCTCAAGTTTCCATCCTGTTGAGGGTTGATCCTGTGTGGAGGCCAGATGTCTCCCAAAGCCACTCTGTCACTCCCCTCAGCTGGACAGGGGAGAGAAAACATGAAAAAAGGCAGGGAGACATCTTTCACCAGTTCCTGTCACGGGCAAAGCAGATTTGAGCTGAGGAAATTAATTTATTACACATCAAAATTGGAGCAGGGTAATGAGAAACAAAACCAAACCTTAAAACACCTTCCCACCATCCCTCCCTTCTTCCCTGCTCCAGCATGAGCTTCTCTCTCCACAAGTCTGCAGGATCACTGCCAGGAGTCGGTATTTCAGGACACGTAGTGCAAAGTACTTTTATTGTGCGCAGATTTTCAGTGGAGTTAAAGCATCCATTAAATGCTCAGCAACTTTTATCATAGCATGGTCATTAAAATATCCATCAGGAAAGAAAAAAGGCCTTGGATGTTACTTGGTACTTCAAAAACATCAGTAGTTAAAGCAATGAAATAAATAGAGCCTGAGGTCAGTAATACTAGTATGAAATATTGGAAAGGAGAATAAGTAAGAAGCATCAAGTAAGGCAGAAAATATAAATATTTTTTTATTACTATTCATCTACAGCATTCTCTCTAAAGACTCAAATAACAATCCATAGCTGCGCATCACATCTCATCTCCCTTGCAAGGATCTTGTTGTCATTATGAGTGGGGTTTTTTGCATGTGTGTGCACACACCAGAGGATGCATAAAAGGGCACCAAAGATACTGTAGTGATAAGAATAGTGTAACTTGTGAAATAAAAATCAGATTATTTTGAAGGTCCTGAGTTATTTTCTTTTCTTTTCATAAATATCTATGAAAAAAACCAAAATGTGATATGCATAATAACAGGGCAGATGCTCTTTCAAGTTGATTATGATAGAAAAAATAACCAGTATAAAAGAATGGTTTTGCCTGCTAAATACCCACTATGGACCATGATTGCAAGTTAGAAAATTCCTTATTTCATGTACACACCTTAGAAGATACTGGAGGTGCTCTGTGCATAGGAGATTTTTTCAGAAAGGTAACTTTTTCAATGGGTAATAGATTTAAACATAAAACCAATCTTGTTGTATAGGAACAAACTGAAAAAAAAGGTGGAAGATGAAAAATCCCATGTGTCAAAATGGTGCAGCAGCAGGAGCTCAGAGGGAAATTGCAGTACTCAAATCTCTTCCAATTTGACAGAATTGCAGAAGACATAGAGATGCTACCAACTACTGATTGTGCTATTAAAGAAAAGCCAGAAAATACTGAGAATTAGTCAGGAGGATCTCAGATTGAGACGCCAATGCTGAAGGAGGAAAAAGCAAGACACTTAAGAACAGAAGATAAACAAGGCAGAAAATGGAATAACCTATCAAAATGATTACTTAATAATGGCAATTAAACTTTCAATGAGATGAGACTGTGCCACTAAATTAGGAGCAGAGCAGCAGCTAATAAATTCTAAACTGTGTGCTGTCCAAGTGGCTCAGCTATTTGATACATTTCTCCACAATGAAAATTAGAGTTATTGTAGCCTACAGCATAATTGAAACAAGCCCAAGATCCCAAGCTTGAATGTGATCAGGCCCCAAACCTTAAATTTCAGTGCACAGAACCTGCAGGTCCTGCATGCCCTAAGGCCAGATCTCCAGTTGCTCTGAGGGGTACAATGTGAGTTACAGCACTAGAAGATGTTGATTATAGGAGAGAGGTGATCCAGGAAGGATCTGTTGCACCAGAGAGGGATTTTGATGGACACCACAGATGTCTGTGCTCCTCAGAAACAAACAGTCTAATAGCTTTCATAACTGCTTTCATAACTATGAACACCACCCACTAGAAATCACACTCCTCAAGCTTTCCAAGAACCCAGGAAAAATTCTCAGAATACTTTTCAGTAGTTCTCTCACTGTTGTGCAGCAGATTTGGTCAACTATAGCCCTGTTCTCTGTTCCTGCCCCACCATGCTTCTTAAAGTGAAAAAAATCTCTGCATTGTGATCTGTGATGATTAGAAATTAGAAAAAGTCTACATTTTAATAACATCTATAATTTCCTGCCTCATTTTAAGTTGTTTACAACTTCATGTCTTCTGAAATGTTTTGTAACAAGCAATAAATCAGAGAGAAGTTAAAAGCAAAAACTACACATAGTTGCATCTGAATCACAAAGATTATCCACCTGTTTGCCTTTGGTTGCAAGTACAATAGCAGTTCAATTTCTCCTCTGCCCAGTAAATCCTTTAGTTACTATGTTGTTTCAATGGATGAAAGAGTAACCACCACACACTTGAGCACTTGTAAGCACAATGGTATTTCCTCCAGTTCCACTGCTTGACCTGCTTTAACAGATGCTGCCTTGATAGGAAACTCTGGATGTGATAGATCTCTTAAGCAGAAACCTATAAATAAATATAAATAAATTTTACTTGTAAGGAAAGAATATTAAGGCTGCAGGTTTAACATAAACCTAAGGTTATGAAGTTACAAACTTTTGCACCTTAAAACTCCTTCAAGCAATCAAATATGCAGAGAGAAATTACAGAGGCTTCCAGAATTAGACATCTTAAAGATGTGTGAAGAATATGGATTTACTCAGACTAAGGTCATTGCAGTGCTGCATAGCACATCTACTACAATAAGGGAATTCATCAGAACTTTCTGTAAGCAAATATTTCTTCTGATTTTGCAGGTGAAATGCTCCACACACACTGAGACCAGGCTCCCAAGCTGCAGAAGCAACACACTGAAACCATAAAACATATTCCAGGCTCACCCCATGGAAAGGTACATGCATAGATCTCCAGCTACCTCGGTGCTTACTAAATGGGAAAGAACAAAAATCAATAGCAAGAGAAATTGCATTTTCAGGTCTCAAAGTGCTGCAAGTAATGCAGAGGAAAAAACTTTTGAAACTAAAGCAACCAGGAGCATCCTTCCCACGGAGAAGTTGCTTTTTGTTTAGCATTTGCATTGGTGATTTATGTTGATGTGGCTATGGCCCAGAGTAGTGGACTAATCTGGAATACTGATGAAAACTGCCCACTAATAACAAGAGCGGGATGTATAATCATAATCTTCCTGTCTGCAAGAGACCTAATAGATAATTATGAATATTTGAATGGGATAAGGATTTTAACAAGTAATAGTGACCTCATAATTCAATGCTGGAGAAAAGCCACAGATTCCTTTAGTGTTTTTCTCAAAATTTGCCTATTAAATTCAGGGAACAGTGGGGAAACTCTTATGAAGCTTCTAGGTTTTGGCATACAGAATTTGCAACCATGACTTTGTCACTTTTGATGAATGGAACCATTATTGACAGCTTATATTTCAGATTTCTGTTTCTCTCTTACGACTTGCTCAGTACTTTTACTTTCAGTATCACTTCAGTATCACCTGAGCAGTTACAGTTTGATGAAAGACTATTTTTAAAGTATTTAATAGAATTATTTAAATGCAACATACAAATTCCACAAAGAAATGAAGCCATTCATCACTCTAAGACAGATGTACCCTTCATTTTATGTGGACCTAGAAGATGTGCTTTGTTTTTACTACTAGGTTATTTGATTTTTCATTAGCTTTATATGCTTCAACATGTAGTTCTCTCAAAAAAAAAACAAAAAAACCCCAAACAAAAAACAAAACCAAAACAAAACTCTAAAAAATCCTACACCCTAAAGATTTTGTGGGTTTTTTTTAATTATTATTTTTTTATTTGTTTGTTTGGTTTGGGGTTTTTGTTTTGTTTTAGTTTGTGGGGTTTTTTTGTTTGGGTTTTGTTTGGGTTTCCTTTGTTTGTTTGTTTATGTTTGGTGGGGTTTTGTGGGTTTGTTTTTTTTTTTTTTCTATTATGATGGTTTAAGTACTAGTGAATGCTGTAGAAGGGGGCTGGGGAAAAAAAAAAAATCCATCACATGAAAAAAACACAATCAGAGCCAAATTCAAAGCCAAAATATTGAAGAGCTTTGTACAGAGAGTGAAATTATTTTAAACAGTGTAAACAATTTTTGGATTATCTCTCACAATGTTGGCCTTCAATATGTTCATGTTTCCTTTTTCTTTGTTTACCACTTAAATGTAGGACACTTCTGAGGAAAGGAGTAGTTATTTTCTTTGTCTCTGGCCAGAGGACAGTTTCTGTCCTGGCGTTAATATTTGGGTTCTGAGCCCAAAATGAGCAGTGCAAGTGGTTGGGCTACAGATCAACTTCAGGCAATAACTGTCCACCACTGTTCAAACTGACATAAACAAAGAAAACTTGAGTTTTGAGGATCAATTCCTTTTCCCTATAATGTTCATCTATAGCCTAATGGTATCTTCATACTGTTCCAGTATTTCTTACATTGGTTTGAACTCCCAGCTCCAAACACGCGTTCAAGTATTTCCACTTTCTCATCATTTATTGTTCTTTTGATTCTCTAAATATCAAGGGGAAAAAAAATCATCCTTGAAATGATGAGCAATATATAACATAACATCATTTAAAAATCAGGCCTTTACTAGAAATCATATACCATCCTCAGATTTTCTGTGGAGCCCTTGGTCATCCACAACTCTTTTCAAATAAGTGAACAATTATGGGCCTCAGCACTGGCCCCCCACAGCTCTGATTCCACTATTGCTGCAATAATCAAGGCTCAGCTTTCTTCTTATTTTCCCCTTACCTGTGACTTCCAAAAGCTGTGAGGCCCAGGCTGCCAGGAGTGTGGAATGTCAAAAGCAGATAAGTGCTCCCACACAGCATGTGTTCACAGAAAGGTACCCTGTTATACAAACACACTATTTTTAGCCAGGAGCTGATTCCCTCTGTGTGGTGTAAGTAAATTGGGAATACATTTAAAGCTACCAAAATAAGGCTCTCCCTACTTGTACTGATCTACATTCTGAAAAAGAATAATTGCATTTTAAACCGTTAATAATAGTATTTAATATCGTAAATAATGAGAGTAATGAAATCCCTCTGTGGGAATTCTGTTTTATTCCATTCTGTTGACATTCACGCCGTTGTATTGGAATGGGAAAAGCATTATGTCATCCTTAGGTAGCATTTTAACACATTCTAGGTGAAAAAAATTAAAGGCAAGTGTATCAGTTTGATTGTGCTAGTAGAATTACTGTGAATGTAATTCAGGATCAAATTAATTAAGATACTACAAGCAAATAAAACAAGTCTTCTGTTAAATATGAGATTTGAAGATGTACTGTTAGCCAAGATAAAAGTTCCTCGCTGTAGAAATGCAGTTTTATTTTCTTTCTGATTTCAGCCCAGGCAAGGAGATCATGCCTTCCAAGAGTCATGGGAAAAACACACAAAAATTGTTAAGGAAAGACTGATTTTTGAAAAGAGTATAACATCACATCGGTAGAACGTTCTTTGACCTAACTATTTGCCTAAATGGTTACATGTGCAACAATAACTATCTTTTAGATAGAAGGATATGTTACTGGTAAAGTGATGGTCTTGTAGCAATACCAATTAATTGATATTATCATCACAAGGTTGATGATATATTCCAGCAAGAGATCATCCCTGCTGTTTGTGCTGAACTTCAGAATGATATTCATCAGGAGAGAAATATTTATCAAGCTTGCAGGAAAGCTGTTTAAGAAGTCTTTCCTCCTTTTCCCCGTGGAAATATTACTACCATGCAGCACTTGCAAGCTGAATTTTTGCATCTAAACCAATATATCTTTTATGTCCAGGTTATAATTTATGAGTGGAAGGTGTTAAAGGCCAGTAAGACAACACACAGTTAAAACAATATGGCAGAAAATGTCTGAGCATGAATGTGCAAGCAACTGTATCAGGACAAGTTACCTGATGTGATGGGAGAGTCACAATGACACTAAACAACACTGTGCAAGAGTTTCCAGAGTTTCAAGTATTCAAGATGTGTTAAATAGAAGGTACCAAAGGATTGCAACTCTTCAGTTTAATTTCAGGCTTGTCTTTATGCACAGAAATATTTCAAATATAAAAAAGAATCTGTCACATGGACGAAACATGTTCAACGTCACGACAAGGAAGAGGTTTGTGTAGAGGGTGAGATGATTCTAAAAATAAATAAATCACTCTGATTTTTGACAGTGCCTCAAACTTCACAAAACAGCCAAATCAGTTGTGTGATATAACCAAAGGAGACCTCAGTGCTTTAAGATTAATTTTGGCCCTAACATAAGCTTTTTGTTTTTCAAGTATTTGTATTCTATAGATACTATATTATTTCCCAGGGTCAGATTTTTCATGCTAATAAGTAATAGGAGTAACTTCCTGTGAATTTCATGCCAATGGCTGCAAAAAACGGCTTTCTCTCTTTTTTTGGTGTCTTAATTAAGAGTGAGAAACCTCAATCCTACATTTTCCTCAAAAAGTTTATGAGCATAGTTCGCAAATTCTGAGAAAAAAAAAAAAAGTCGCAAACCTTTTTTCATTGCAATTATTCTTACACATTATAGAGAATTAGCATACTACAGTACAAAAATAAAATGTGTTGCAAGTCCCTCATTCACTCTTTGTGGGGAATTTCAAATACGCCTCATTGCGTTTGTGATTTACAAATGAAATACAGCCAAGAAGTCCCTCGTGGTGCACATTATTTGTCACTCACAGTGACAAATAGGTTTGGTCTGTCATCACCCAGTGTAGTGACAAATGGCTTCCTGAAAATCTTGGAGACAACTGTAGTGCCAGGGAGCAGTGCTGAAATTTTTGCAGTCAAGAGAATTCCATATGCTTGCCCCTGCTGAAGGCAGCTCATATTTGCAATTAAATATATATATATAAAAATTTTAAAAAATCCTTTAGTTGAATCATTCCATTTGAATTACATTTCAACAACTTTAAGATACTCCAAACTTTGCCTCCATTTTTTTTTTTTAATCTTGGAACATGTTTCTGACATCTTGTTTTGTTGTAGGCATACATCACATACACTCATCTTCAAAAACATTTTTAGGGCAGCTCCATCCCTGTGAGAGAGGTACAAAATGAAAGCTTACAGAATGAAAAACAAAAGCAAATTTAAAATTTTGTTAAAACAATGAAATGTCTAAAGGGCCTCATAATGATGCTCATAAGGAAAATATTTTTTAAAAAATGGAGATATGGATTTTCTTGGAAAACAAAAGACACATTAACATATACCACCTAGTTGGAAAAATATTTCTGCAATACGATCTACTAGCAGCAGCTTTCCAGCAAAGTTTCTGAGAAAAAATAATTCAGAGACGAGATTTGATTATTTCTACTGCAAAGACAAGCTGAGCTTCTTGTTCTTCCTGAATAAAACACCATTTCAAGAAAAGCTATTGGATTTTAATTGCTTCATATCAAACTACAATACTGTGTTGAACATCCTGTAAATATTTTTATTCTGTCAATAAACAGTTAAAGGAGATATTCACTTGTCTGATACTTTCCAGTGTGATTTTCTGGTAGATGAAATATGCTCAGTTATTAAAAAATGCAAAAATTATTAGTTATTCAGAAAATTATTGAACTAAAAAATAATTGTTTTCTTTAAAGAGCAATTTTAGAATTATGTGGTTTGCTTTGAAGAATCTCTGCAGGTTATCCTCATCCTCAAAAAGCACAGAAACAGTTAAAAACACACTAAATTTTGCCTACACTTAGAAGCTGCACCAGTTAATCTACCTTTATTTGTCATTGCAATTTTAAATTTTTATAACTTGGACTAGTTTTATTCCAAACTGCAACAAGGAATCAGCACTTTGGTTTTAGCCATGTTTCTGGACCTTTTCAAAATCCTGCTCTATTCTGCAATAAAATTGCAGAGTCCTACTGTACAGTGATATAGATGGATTCAACAAGAAGGGAATAACCTAAAGAGTAGGTTTAGTATCCTGGAGATATTAAAATAAAAGTATGATGATATTCTGACTTTTTTTTTTTTTTTTTTTTTAAAGAGGTTTGTTCTTAGTGAGTTTTTTGTTTAATTGTAATTGCCATTAAACTTCCTGGTTTTTCATCCCAGTTTAGAAATTTATTATCTCTAGGACATCCTTTTGCCTCTGCCTGGAGAACTGAAGTCCACTCCTACCAGCCAGGACATGGAACTGAGAATAAAGTCTGCCACAGAGACATCTTGAAATAGAGGAAACTCCTCCACCACCTCCCCAATATCAAGGGCAGTAGTTCAAATCCCAGCTTTACAACCACAGCAGACTCTATTAAAAAAAAAAAAAAAAGTTCACAAGTGTCTCAAGCAAGTAACACTGAAACAAGAGAAGCTGGTTTAATTGCCAGCATCCCCTAATGCAATTCTTGTGGTTTTCACATATTTTTGTTAACCTGTTCATCAGCATTCATCAAGAATTTGTGGTTTATGCCAACAAAATTTATTCCTCCCCCAGTTGTTGGTTTTTTTTTTTTTTTCCCTTCTGGTGTTCAACAATAGCACCAAACAAAACTACTCGCTTTTAACCTCCTGTTTGAGGCTTGGAACACACACATTTAAGAAGTGGGAATTTTTGTGCATTTTTTAAAAGCATTTTACAGTTTGTTTAGTTCAAACACTTGAACTTTAAAAATATTCTTCATTATCTGAATAATATATAGATTGCTTCAAGAATTGTGTGGTCTGCCTTATTTTATTTAAATTTGTAGATTGCACTAGAGAGATGTTTCTGTTTTGTTTTGTCTGCTTTCCCTGATTAGTCCCTCAGCAAAGTATTACCACATTGTATTCATTAAAAGTTTACTGAAACACAGAACCTGGACTCATTTTTAAATCAGCTTAGAGAAAACATAGCAGAAAAGTGATTACCAAAATGCAAATCAAGTTCCATCCAAAAAATACAGGGGATTTTGTCACAGTGTAGCATCTAAACTAAACACTGACTCAGAGAAAGGCTGATACTTGTACTGACTACCTGCACGGATTTGGGCAAATTTTTTGTTTGACATATCAGTTCACCTGGTAAGAAGAAAACCCTTGCTATGGTCACAGAGACAGAAGTAGTGAATTTAAAAAGATTTTAAAGGTTTTTCAATGATTACTTTAAAGCCAAATACATGACATTTATTAGTTTCACCAAGTTTTGAATTCTTCCCAACTTTGGTGTTATTTGTGTATTTCTGATCTGATTAGGATGGTCCTACCCCCCTCACAGCCACTTTTTTTCCTGCATTGCTGATGACTCTGACAAGTATCCCCTTGTGTACTATTTTTATTCTTGGATATTAAGAAAGCAAATATAAGTAAACTCAATGATCTATTTAAATTTCTGACATCATCCCAGTTATGCTTCTACTGGAATTGTAGTTAACTTTATCCTTTAAAACCCCCATGGGACAATGACATCAGGTTTTGGGGTTTTTTTCAAAAATACCATCAAACAGAGAAACACTAAATAAACTGTAACACTTCCTCCTGGCATGATGTTTAGTGGGATTTCTTTTTTCTAAGCCAGTAAAAGTGCCTTGAGGGATCCTTACAAAGATCTTCTCACCTGATCCACACTTTAACCTCTGTCCTGTATGCTCACAGCATTCCAAAACAATTCAGATCCCTCAAACACTACACAGAGCATGAAAAAGTATTGCAGTTTTGGTCACAATCACAAGCTTATTAGCCTGTCCCCTTCTTCCCTCTGTCAGCAGGAGGCCAGAGCAGTCTCCATCCCAATGTGAGCACCCAGAATATCTATTGGAAAAGGCAATCAGGGACTATAAATGAAGAGACATATGGCAGGAAGGGTTAGCCACAGGAAGGACATGAATGCTGGATGTGGGACAGAAAGAGCCAATATCTGAGCACATACCTACATCTGGCATGCAATTTTAACCACAGTTTAGACCCATATCACCCCCTACAAAACATAATCCTTATTTTGAAAACATCTCTGATTTTCACCTCATAGCATAGATTCATTCTCTGGACTAATATCCTCTGGCCCTTCCTTGAAAAATAGACTCTATTTTTACCAGAAGGAAAAAGAAACTCTCCTTTCTACTACAGGATAAAGACGTACGAAAGTAAGAAAGAGAATTTTTCTTAATGCCTGATACACTAATATTCCTGTGAGACATGTTACAGTAAAAATAATTAAGCAGTAATATAATATTTTTACTTTTCTTAACACAAAGAGACACAGGAGTCCAGACAGTGAATTACAATTTAAATTTATGAGTAAATGACTTAAGACACCCTTTTTTTTAAGATGTTTAAGTTTAAGATACTTTTATTATACCTTTTTTAATACTAATATTACAAGTGGAAAATCCTTAAGACATCACAATTATGTAAAAGCTTAATAACTCTTTTAAAAAAAATGCCTTGAAATTTCCATGATTTTTTTTGTTATTGTTGTCTCTTTGCTTGTGGTTTTTGTTTGTTTGGGTTTGTTTGGGTTTTTTTAAGTTCCATAAAGTTTTGTTGTTGTTGCCTGTTTGCTCGTGGGTTTTTTTTAATCAAACACACATTCAGTAAGACAACCACATTTTATAGAAGTGTGCTTTCTTTTTGAGCGTCTTATACCAGTATGAGTTTTTGAAAGATCAGTACAATTTTTTAATTACTCACACTCCCAGACTGACTGTTCAGCCTCATAAATTCATTCCTTTTCTATGCACACTGTGATGCAGTTCAGCTGAATTAGAATGATGGAGAAAATAAAGTTTAGGCTTATTCAGGCTTTTTGCTCTCATGGAAAAGGAACTTAGGACAGAGTCATACTCTAATGTCTGGTTTCTATATCTTTCTGATATAGAAATCCTCATGATTATACAGGAGCACCATGTAGTTATAGTGGTTTTTATTTCTCACATTCATGCAGTCCAAGTTCACTTAACTGTAGTCACAGTTTTCATGGAGATAGATAGATAGATAGACAGATAGATAGACAGATAGATAGATAGATAGATAGATAGATAGATAGATAGATAGATAGATATCTTCACCATAGTTAACCAGATTCCAGATAAATTGTTGAGAATTAATTACTTTTGCATACTTGGCAACTGCATACTTTGATGGCACATGCATATGATGACACATATTATTCACATGCATACAATTACAACCATTCCTTACAACACTTAAACTCTCTACCTAATCCCCATTCAACTTTTTTTAATTTTTTTCCCAAGCAAAGAGAAATTAATGATGGAATTTCTGTCTGATAATGGACAATTTCTGTTGATATGAAGAAAGGATAAATATTAAACCTCGTACAGTCTGGGTGACACCCACTCCTACTCTGCAGCATGAGAACATACCATTCTTACAAGAGCAGTCTTTCACTCCCCTGTGATTCTTCATTCATCTAAAAGAAATAAATGAAGATCAAAAAAAGGCCAATGTTTTCATAGTTCCTTTCCATTCTACTCCTCTCAGGACTAGACTCAGGGCTCCTTGAAACAATCCTGATCAAATAACATTGTTTAACTTATTTTTGCTTTAATTTGCCCTCATTTGTAAAACTCTTTGAGGTTTTACATAAATACCACTGACTGGCTGAGAAGATGCCACAGTCATGAGCAAAGCATGCAGGCAGGAGATGTACATGTGCAGTTCTAATTTTACATACAGCGCAGGTCCATATCTAACAGAAACAATCACGGTTCTAGTGATTCAGAGGGAGTCCTGAAAGCTGTCAGCGGTTATAAATCCATTCCAAACCACTAAAAAGGCTTAAAAGGTATCCGACAACAGGGACTTAAAATCTCTCACAGCAGTAATAAGTGCAAATTAGCTACTTGCCTGCTTTATAGGAGAAGCAGGTGACTCTGTATACCAGCAGACACATATTTAACTAGGCCTACTTTGGCCTACTGAATATTCATTCAGCCAAACAGACATTGTCACTTAAACCTGAATTCTGCCTCTTCTGAAAACTCAGATTTTATTTCATTTTAAAAAAAAAAAAAAAAATCCGAAATAATAGAAATGTTGGAGTGCCTAGGAACTTAAATTACAAAGGTTATAGACGAAATACGTTCAAATGCCTGATCGCTGGTATGATGTTTCATGTATTACAGGAGAGCTATTCTGGGTAAAGGTACTGCAGGCCTAGAAAGACCAAGGTGGCTCTTATACTTAACTGAACAGAAACTGCAGGAATATTGGCCCCCTAAAGAAAAGTCAGAGAAACTAAGCTGAGACAGCCACAGTAACATTTAAAGAACAATTAACAAGAAGAAAACCCCTAAAATTTCTTATAGGACAAGGCTGAACTGCTGGTATGTGAGGTACATTTAGGTTATCTGGGTTGTCTCTAAGATGTAGAATAACCCTCAGAGATGCATCACATAGAACTCATGTTTATTTTCTTTGACTTTCACAAGCCAAAATTAGGAATTTTATGAAAAAACGATCTTATGGGGATGGGAAAACCAAAGACTGCATACCAAGATTTGTTAGTATATCATCTAATATCCTTCTCTCTATGATTTTTGGATCAGAATTCTGAGATGAAATCATGCACAGCACCCTTTTCACACTCACCATACAAGGATATGAATTTTAAGCAAATGATAAATGTTTAAAAGCTGAAAATGGCTACAACAGACAAGAAAACTGACAAGCTGAAATTCTTTGGTGGGTGGTTGATGACTACTGTTAAGCATTGCCCTTTTCTTAACTACATTATTTTTACCATTATCAATACTGGGTTAAATCTCTTCCATGGGGAATTTACATGGCTGAGCTAACATTGATTCAAACCTCCAATATCTGGTACTGAACACCATGTTAAAGACTATCCCGTCTTTCTTTTGCTACAACAGCAAAACCCATGCAGTTTGGACAAGCTCTGGGGGAGGAAAAGGAATCCCATACCAAAAGAAGGAGACATATTCCCTATTTTATTAGTCAGTGTTCCACATGGTCATATACACATAAAGGTTTACCTGCTTAGAAATGACACAATCCCTCTCTTTCTAATTTTATTCAAATGTGAACCCCATTTTAACATGAAAGTAAAGGGGAAAAAAAAAATAAAAATAAGTGACAGTCCTGTTTTGGCACAGAAAAATTCTTTGTTTTCTGTGATTCACGTAACACTGTCTTATGGTCAATATCATTCCCAGGCACTCCAGTAAATGAAGTAGATAGGCCTTTAGTTGTTTTTAAACATGAGTCCTTTTTAATAGTTATTTTATATACTTTATGGGAAAAAGTCATATCACTGACTTAAACACTGCAATTTTTGTAGACACTTTCATGTAGTAATAGAACTCTCTGAAAAAACAGTCATGACTCAAGTAGCCCTTTCTTATAATTTCTGTAGGTTTGCACTAATTGACTGAATGAGGAATTGGTAATTAATTTTTTAAAGATTGAACAGAGAGGGAAGAAAATTTAATGAAATCATTTAGGACTCATCATGGTGATGCTGTACCTCTCAACTAGGAAGCAGAAATAGTGTACATGATTCCAGGCAGTTGCCTGAGGGAATGGACATTATTAGCCATTGTTTGTTTCACTACCAGGTGGCCACATTCCTGGTTTTGTTTAGAGCCCTTAAAGTTCCTGCTGATTTAAAAGGCAGGGGATAAAATACAGGCTGGGTCAATTAGCATGGAGAAATGGAGGATGGTGTAGTCAGTGACATGCAAGGCAAATTTGGTGGAGTCCAGGAATGTCAGGAGTGGACACGTGTAACACAAATGGTCCCACCATAGGAGCATGAAGACAGCAGCTGTCTGCTGTAGAGACAAATTATTTTCATTGCATAGATTTGGCTGGGTTGCAACTACTCAGTTACACCAAGCAGAGGAGAAAAAAAAAACCCAAACAAGAATTCCAACTCGCATTTCATCTTCTCTGTTCTCTTTTCATCTCTCAAGCTTTCAACTTTTAAGTTTTGTCCTCGCTTCCAAGCTGTCAGTGATATATTATAAAATGAACAGCTTGAAGTGTTTGGCTACCTGGGGCCATAAACCCAGCAGGTCAGCAACAGAAACTGTTGGGGGACTTCCTATGACTTTTGCTGGAATTAAAACAAAACAATCAGGGGGAAAGCGTCATGGGTACAGCAATAACTTATTACTTCTAACACACATATCCCTGCAGATCACAGCGACCTCAATCTGCTTAAAAAATGGCTTCCTTGGGCCAGCCAATCTTTCTATTAAATAGGTTGGTCTTCCCTGGAGCCAAGATCTGCCTCCTTCTGCATGGCTTATTATAACAGCACAAGGCTGTATTTTTTTGCTCTGACAATTTTCAAATAAAAATCAGTCCTATAAAGGCTGAGATTGTTTATTTTTCCTTAGGGCATTCAGTTGTTCTGATTAGGGACAGAGCAGAAGAAAAGTTGAATATTAAAACAGCAAAGCTGTTGTGAACCTGAGGTGTTAGTTTGAGTTTAATTAACAATGGAGGAAGAGACATAAAAGAAATTAAATCATATAGCTCTTAAGACATGCAGACAAGGATACAGTATGTGACCTGACAATAAAGATCACCGGGGTAAAGACAAAGGTAGGAGGAAAAACATCCCACACAACTCCAGAGTAGCCAAATGGGGTGGAAAAAGTAGCCTATAATTATTTTTGACAGTAATATCCAACATGCTCTCTGTGTAGCTTTATTCAAAAGACATATTTTAGTATATGTGAAGTTTATAGGCTACTAGCAAAAGCAAAGGTACTCTGCAAACATTCCACAAAACTCATCATCTCCCATAATTACAGAAACACCAAAAATGACTGAATGCATCAAATGAAATGCACATTCAGTCCAATTCATATGTACCTTTTCTCTTGGATCTTCTGGACTGTAGAGGAAAAAGGACCCCAGATTACTCACATATTGCAAATTGTGGGGACATTTCTCCCAAGACCATCATGGGTACAGGCTCTCACATTTATACAACATCAGTTGAAGGTCATGGTTAAAACTTCAGGCAGCTTTTGCAGCCATTAAATGGAAACTCCGAGCTTCTTTCCCAGACTTGGATCACCTCATAGCTGTGCTTACACAATGTTAAAACCTTCTTTCAGTCACAGCAGTCCCCTGTTCCTTTTTATAACCTCAATGGGTGAACATCAGCACCTTGTTCTATGCCTCAGTGATAATTATACCTCATATCTGCATGCAGAATTTGAGCTCCTGAGAGCACAATGTCTGGAGAGGAGTCCTGTGTCCCTGGGAAGGGTCTACAACTCTGTCCTGCTACTAACATATTATATTGTGCATATTATCAGGCTTCCTGTTAGATCCTAATATTTTCGGCTAGGTTACATAAATGCCAGAATGTCATTCTCCTGCTTCTTAATTATTCAGAATAATTTACAGTGAAGCTATTATTGGCACCATTGTGACCTGAAAGTATTTTAGTTTTTGAAAGACTCTAAATGAATTTACCTCTCTTTGGATGAATGTTTCTGTGATTTTCATAAACGTCACCATTCACATTTCATGAAAATGTTAAATAGCACAGACAGCAAACAGGCCTGTTTTGTACTGGTGGTGTGCGTAAAACTGTACATGAATTACTAAACTCTCTGATTTTTAGAACTGGGTAACCAAGGCTCATTCAACAAGACATGCAAAACCAGAAGGCTGTTTTGATTTTGCATTTGTCCGTGATCTTTTTGTTGCATTCTGGGAAAAAGACATGTTTGTCTTTAAGAATTACTTTATGCAAGGCATCAGTATGTATCCAGGAGCTAATTGAATGCTTTAAAATGCTTCACCTTTGCTAATCCCTAGCACTGTTTGTAATTGCCATGACTAATCCCAGCCTGTCACTTGGGATTATTTCTGCTTCCTAACAGAGTGAATCCTGAGCATTCAACTCAGGATATTTATATGAAAATTCTCAACTCATTGGATATTTATATTAACAAAATTGTTTAGCTCTATAATTGACCCAGGCTCACAAGCTCAGAGAAGCTTTCTGTTTGTTTTTTTTTTTAACTTCAGAGGCCAAGCTTTGGATAATTTTGACAGCTGGGTTTAAAAGCATTATTGGGTTGGGGAGAGGAAAGGGACAGAGAGGAAAACAGCACAGAAAGAGCAGTGGATGCATCTTTTATGAACCTGCTCCACGGGAACCTAAGACAATCCAAAGCAGCAGAAGCTAAACACTTTTTCCATACTACTACTGAAAAACTCAGGTACAGCAGGAGGAAGGGTGGGGAAGTTTTGGAAGTGTGCAAAAAGATACCCTTAGCACATAGTTAAAGAAGATTATTTCCTAGCAGAAGACACTGCACCAAAACAATTGAGGCCAATTTCAAATGACATGTGAGCGAAAGAAAATCATCTAGAACATTTCCAGCCAGCTGTAGGAAATGGTAAAGCAAAGAGCTAAAAAATGAACTGGCAGCTGTCACCTTAGCTGTTTTCAAGTACAAGCCAATAGCTCACCACAAAGCAAAGCACTGCAGATTTTTTCTGCCTTTTTAATAGACTTCCTTTTCCATGATTAGTTGCAATTAACAGACTGAAACACTAAAACAATCTATCAGGTTAAGCAACAAAATAAAGATTAATAGGCCCGCCTGTCCCTCTGCTTTTTTTGCCTTAGCCTTTTCTCCTGGCATTTCAAAAATATGCATTTCTGGAATGTTAAATCAATTCTAGTTATTCCAAGAAATAAAGTAATTCTCATACGTGCTATAGAACTTTTCATATTGCTTTTACATACCTTTAAAAAAAAAAAAAAGTCAACCAAACAAACTAGCACATAAAACCCCTGGAAACCACCAGCAAAGCTACAAAAATAGTTTGAAGCCTTAGCTGTAACAGCAAAAACCACCACAGATGCTGCATATTCATATCCAGTTTACACCTCTAATTCCAGACACACTACTACTGCTCCTGCTGCTGGAACTCATTCTGGATCAAGAACACAGTTTTATGTCAAACCCTGCTGTTTCAAGCACAGGTATGATTAAGACCGTCTATATTTTTAATTAAGGACTGTTCTGAAAAGCTGGTTCCAGTAATAAGTCTTTTTTAAGCATGTATATAAATTTCCGCAGGTTCAATGAAATTGAGAAAAATAGTTTTACACTTTTAAAAAAGCCCCAAACCATAAATGAAGAAGCTTCACTAATCATAAATAACGAACAATAGCTTGAAAAATTTGAAGACAAAACCTGAGAGATTCAATTTGATCCAGAATGCCTCCTATTATTTGGGCAGGAAACAAGGGGAAAAGGAAATGCAGACTGACTGCTGTGAGTCATCTTTGCTGTGGTTTAGAGAGTCAGCCATGCATCTGGCAAGCAAAGGAGAAAGGGATTTTATGAGGGTGGCAGGAAAACCACAAAGCAATACGAAAACAATAGACAGACATAATTTAATAAACTCATATTATTAAATAATTGAAGCCCACTCTGTACCTCAGAGTTTCCTTCAGTTTACTACAAATATTCCATGGTTTCAGGGCAGAGGAGGAGCTGAGGGACAGCTGCAAATACTACAGGTTACCATATCTGGTTTTTTTCAATATACAGTCATGAATCTGAAAGAGGATAGAACTGACCTACAAGACCTTTTTTTTTGTATGAGAAATGATACAGGAAGACATTGCTACATTTCTGTAAGGAGACTGATTGATTTTACACCTGTTACATCCCAAATTTTACATTGGCAGGCTTAGTTATTGCAGTGACAGTGAGTAGAACTTGCTCAGAGCAGCTCTTAATATGTGGCAAGAAATGGGTACAGTAAATCAAGCACTACAGCTTGACAAAAGAACAGTTGGGAACCTACAGTCTTTTCATACAAATGAACAAGAAAAAGAAACTTATGAGCAGGGGAGAAATTCATCTTTGGAGGAGGGCAAATAAACCAGCCCACACAGTATGAACTTGATGAAAATTCTGTATTTAGGGTCACCCTAAATACAGAATAATTTAGATGTGTTTTGATAAGTGAGGATTGTGCTCCCGATACTTAGTCGTAGGTGTCTGCCTGAGTCATGCTAAACCCTCTCTCTTCTAGGACATATCATATGGTAAAATCTTCTTCACAACAAGAAAAAAACAATCTCTGTCTCTCTCAGTCTGGGGAGCTTTTTAGTGCTACAAGCTTTAGAAGGCACCTACATTTGCCTCAGGGTTTCACAGTATTCAGTTTTGCCTGGGCCTGGAAAAATACTCCTGTGAACTGTTCCACCAAAATATCCCAGCTTTGAGGGCTGAAAATTAATCACCTGGCTAAACACTTGACTAGGTTCAAGTTTTGTGTTTACTCTAAGTATTTGAAGTCATTAAAAACACAGCATGAATGAAAAACAAATGTATATGATGTTCTGTAGAGAGTTCAGTTCCATGAAAATGCAAATGCTCAGCTCAGAGATAAGATGATTAAAAATGGAAAAGACAGCTTGAGCATAAATATATATGGTAACTACACAGCAGTCACTGACAATGCTGCATCTATTTTACAGAACATTTAAATCAGCAAAAAGTCAAGATACATTATTTAAATGAGTCTTTATCAAAAAACATATCTTGAAATTTCTATGGAAGAATAATATCAGCTGGGGTATACTTTAAAGACTGTAATTGGACTTTATCCCAGAAAAGGCTAAATAAATTGAAATATGTTTTATATCATTATGAATATTCTTTTGTGATAAAAATAGTTTTCATATTTTGTAGCAGTTCAAAAAAACTGTGCAACGAGGGAATAATAATAAAGGAAAAGAAGAAATCAAAATGAGAGAGGGGGAGATTTCTTGTATCCCTCTGCAAAAGGAGTAACAAATTACTTCTGTGAATAATTTCAAAGACCTGAATAAGCTGCATGCATCTCCCAGATGGCTCTCAGAAAGAAATATTAAAGAATTGTCTGAAACACTTGCAGAAAACATATAAGACTTCTCCTTTTTTAATCTCAAACATAAAAATGTGCAAACTGCAATATTTACTGACACAGTTTTATCAGATAACCCTGTAAGAGAATCCTACGATAGCATAATATCGAGAGTCTATAGTCCATGAAATTTCCTCAGTAAACTGAAGATCCTTTCCAACATGTATATTTCTTCATACACTGTTCAACAAGAAAAGTTTCTTAACAAGTTTTTAAGGATTTTGAACAGGGCAAGATTTAATACCTGTAAACCAGATGTAATCTACCTTCACCCATTTCAAAATCACTTTTTAAAAAGGGCCAATTTCACTGCTGTATGACACTGGTACTCTGTCTTGCAAGAGAGCAAAACCTTTCTTTTTTTTCATATGTTGAACATACACAAGCAAATAACGAACTTAATCTCAGAAGTGTTTAAAATCATGTTAGCTGTGAATTTTTTGACGTCAGCATTTATATCTCAAAAGAAAAATAAATTTATATGATACCTAACAGTCATCTATTTAGATTATTTATAAACATTTAGAAATCTTGCATAAAGCACTTGGAAGTACATTTTATATGCAGACACAGACACCTTGAATCTCCACACACTCTTTACATGTTGTCTTTGGTTGAGAGAGGCAAAAGCTTTTTATTTTTGCTGTGTTATTTTGCATTAAAAAGTTGTTTCAGTGCAGAAAACATCTTCTCAAAGGCCACTGGAGCAGGATTTCTGTCTTCAGTCTGGACTGGAAGTCAGTTCTAAAATTGTTTCTGAGCAGATGATCAGTTCAAGCAGAAGGCAGACTGCTATAGATTGTACTAGGATGGGACCAAAGCTGACATTTAAGGACTTGAAACATTTATTAGGAATGGAAGTGGATTTTTTTTTTCTTTTTTTTCTTTTTTTTTTTAAGTGATGCAAAGTATCTGGGTCACCTGGAGGCAGGAGAGGGCAGGAAGGCACCTGTGTCTGAGCACCAGCCACGGGGAAAGACACAGAGGGAGGTACCAGGGAGGGTGACAGAGTTACCAGTGACTGAGTTGGGGTACATTCTGGTTCTATCATTTTTTGTTTTCTTGTTCCGCCAGCAGTCTACAAAGAGGCTTTTTCCTTTGCTCATACATGGTCTTAAGGATGTAAAATCAAGTATCTGCATCACAAGCATTTCTAACACTACAGCTATAACAGCAAACTTTACATTTCCATGTGCCTTTCCTTCTTTTCTCCTTTTCTCCTTTATTCTCCTTTCTTTCTTTTCCTCTAAACATAAACACAAAACCCCAAAGCATCCATATAAATAGCACACACAAATGCACTTGGGTGCTCATTCATTACTCACCCTGTGTCTCATTTTCTCACCTCAATAGGAGATACGTTAGTTTCTTAGATAGCAGCCTGTGTTGCCTTCTCTTTTTGGACCCCTCTGATACCTGTGCACCCATACACAAAGGAATGGTAGAGCTGCTAAAAATTTGCTTTTCCACTCTTTATAACTCTGAATCAAAAAGCTGTGCTAAATGAATTGCTGAGTGCTATCCCCATGAAGATGCATTTTTCACACTTATCCTGGTCTTGAACCTTTCCATGCCAGCATGGAAGTGAAGCAGCGTTTCTTGTGGGGAAACCAAGGTTTTTTCAAAATGCCCATTTTTACAGGACATAGAATATGCCATTAGGTTACTCGAGGGATTAATAAACCCCAGAATCACTTGCCTTGTCTACAGTGAAGTGGCATAACGACTTCACTGCTGCATTTTTTTGCCTTGTAAAGAGGGACATTAGAAAACACACTGGAGAGAAATGAATACATGCCCTAAGCCCCTAACCAGCACTTACAGTGTACCTGAGAGCATATTAGGAAAATAAAGAAGAATCTTCAATTTACCGACTTAAAATGATTTTTGTCTCCCTTTCCTCTGTGGACTTCAAAACTGAGTCTTGAGGAGCTTAAATTACATTTTACATGCAAAGCTGAAAACCTAATTTACCGTATTCCTATCAGCCAGCAGATAAAGTCTATAGCACAGTGGTAGATAGCAGCTTCCAAGGGCAATACCTATGCCCAAAGCTTTCAAAAGCTATAACATGCAGGATACAATAGAGAAGGTGATACCCATCAGACTACTTGTCCCTGGACCCTTTCCTTTCAGCCCCGGGCTAGCTGTGTGTCTGACTAATCTGAAATCCTCTCATCACCTCCAGGGTGTCACAGGCACTAACATGTATGGATTGCTGCAACTTCCTTTCTCTGCCAGTGCCACAGTTATCTCAGTTCAGGGACTCTGAAAGAATCACAGAGGGGACAGATAACTATATTTAAGCCTTAAGAATTGCCATCTTTGTGAGGGCTAGCCTCACTTTCCCATCACAGATAAAAGGGACACGGCAGCCTCTTCTGAGACAAACAAAATTGCAAGGACCATAAGGTAAAAGCTGGAATAGCACACACACACAAAAAATGTACAGAGCTGTCTTATAAAAGCACAAAAGTACTGAAAGCATAGATAACTTTCTGAAGCTGGCAGCTGTAGTTCAGTGGAGCCGTGCCAGCCTACTCCAGCTGAGCATCAGGCCTGTACTCTGCACAAACAGAAATAAACATTTTATTAAATCAAACCTTCTCCTCGCTGTGCTTTTACATCTAAGAACTTTTCCCAGCAGGCAACACCCTGCTAATGCTGCATAAAACATTTTAGAGATGCACTTCCTATGTAGTTTTTGCCTGAGAGGAGGATCTTCTCTCCCTGATCTGTCATCACTCTAAGCACCTGGTGCCACTGCAACAAGCACCTTGTGCTTTATATTTCTCTGCTTCCTAGTGTATTATTTGTGTTACCTCCATCACTGGTGTAGGCCTTAGCCATCTTTCCAACACTAAACAATCAAAGGGCTTGGACTTTTTAACAGAATTAAAATTAATGCTGAGAAAATAAAATTAATTCCTATTTCCACCTTTTGACTAGCAGCCTGCCAAGAAATCACCGAGCTGATGGGTTTCAGCTTGCAGGGTGGCCAGTCTCCCTCTGAAGTTTAGTTTCCAGCCCACACATATAATCTGTCATGCTTTGATCCATCACAAAAAAAGTATGACAGCACAACGAGGTGTTCCCTCTACATCTCAGCTGTAATTGCTCAGAATTCTGCTTTGTTGCCCTCACTTTTCTAGCTCGTGAATGTTTGGACCTTAGCCCAGGTTTTTCTCACGCAGCTGAACATAAACTATGTATATTTTTGGAGATGTTTTCATATTTCTCCTCTGAGAAGAGAATTGATTGATGGTGGTATCCACCATCCAGGTTAAAGAGGTGGTGACCTAAATGACCAATCTCTTGCCTTTGTAAAAACTGTATATATTGGAGTCGGATGTTGATAACACGGAGACACTCACTCACACACTCACACACATGTAGGAGAACACAGAGAAGAATGTAGAATAAAGTATTAGCTTTCCCTTCAAACTGCTGCTGCCTGCCTCGTTCCTTCTGCGGGTCCGATCCTCCTACACATAGATCCCGCAGTGCCTCCTGCTACACTGCTTAATCAGGAAATCCTCAGTACCTGTCAGGCCAAAGTCAGGGCAGGATGCTGTGACAAGGGTCACCCTGTTTCTCTCATCAGTCTCACGTTACTGGATGTGCTGCATTGGCAGGGAGAAAATAAAGATGCTATAGACTCTGGAATTCCCTTCGGGTTTCAAGTAATAGGCTTGCCAAAAGTGGTTCACCTTATTTTTAAATATTTTATGGCTGCATAAAAAAAAGTGCCAGATGCTGCTCAGAAACTGGACTTAGAGCTAGCCACTCAATCAGCAGAAAAAAAAGGAAATTGAAACAACTTTTATTTAGCAGCTGCCAATATAAAGGGAAAAGTCTAAACAAAACAGCTATGCTCATGATACAGTTTGGGTTTAGAGCCACAGCTAAAGAGACACAGAACATTTTCCATTCAATTTGTGATGGCAGGTACTGTATTTTACATACCACAGACTTATTTTCTAGTCAAGACAGTTTTTTCCTCATGTCACTGGAATAGATGCTTGACCACCTGTTCTCAAAATTGAAATGTTTCACTAAAGAAGCAGGCTCATTATCGATCATGCAGAAGATATGCCATATTAGAGGTAAACTTGGAAGAGGAAGATAATGTGAAGAGAGACAGTGAAATAATTAGCAGCAAAGTGAAGACAGTAAATTTAATGTTTCTGGATTTTGCTGAACATTTGATATGATGCCCCAAAAAAATTTGTTTGAAAGGAATTAATTCAATACTCTCTCAGAAAAAATGTGTTGTCCTATTAATGAAAATCTGTCTAAATTGTTCTTAGATGTGTAATGATAAATGAGAACCTCTTGACTGAGATGGAGGAGAGTTTTTTGGGGTACTACAGGCTTTGGTGTTTGCTTTCACACATTGACAGACATAAGAAAAAGCAAAGAATTTAGTCTTCAGTTTTGAAAGTTATTGCACTGCTCCAACAATATTATTGGGAAGCATGACAAGTGGGTCACGCTAAACATGTGGCTGAAAGAAAAGTAAAATTTCATTTCAAAAACATGCATGAGATGGTTGCATGAACGACAACATTACATGCAGTTTTTTCAGAATAGCATGGATAGAACAATTGCACCTAAACTAGAGCTGGGAGAATAGGTATGGTATAGAATTGGAATACAGGGAGTTAGATATGGGAAAAACATATTCTCTAATTTCTGAAGAAAGCCCAAGAGGGAGAGAGAAGGGGAAGGATGAGGACTGTGGATGAGGTTCCTCCCATCTGAGGGACCTCAGACATTATAAAGCACATTGAAAAGAATTGTTAGGACTAGATAAAATGTTCAACAGGTTATAGTCAGAAAGACATATAATGAAAAGTGGAAATTACATCATTTGCAATGAGACATAGTCCCTTGTCAAAAAAAACCAAAAAAAGGCAATAAAAGCTTTTCTCTAAGAAATTCCAACTCTGAACAGATTTGCACAGAGAAAGCACAGAAGCCAGTGGAGTTATTACAGTTATGCTGGGACTCAATCCAACAGGTAAGGAATATTGCAATATTGTTTTGGTAGCTACAGTTCAACTGGGGAGAGCCAGGAAGAAACTCAGAGCATTCAAGAATCCACAGGAAATATAAAGAACAAAGTGCAATAACTTCTGTAGTTTATTTCAGACTCCCAAAGAGCACATAACTGTTGAATAAAAATCTAAAGTTTTTTTACAATACCAGCAAGCTGAAATGAAGAAGTCTCATCCAAATTATTTAAGTCTTTCTTAGGTGAAAGAGAAATTTGCTTTGACGGAGTGATAAAGCCAGGATCAAAGAGTGATCTACTCCCCCATATTTTGAAGACAGGTTCTAGATATGGTCTCAATTTCACTGTCTTTCAACAAGACAAACCTGAAATATATATAAAAATACAGTTATGACCTTAACTATACTACACAAAGATCCAGCAATCACCAGCTGTGAGAGTGGCCCAACTCTAGTGGTGTCCAAACTGAAAAAATACCAGCTTAAAAAAATGCCACATATATTATAATATTCTCTGTTGCAAGGCTAAGATAAAAATATTGAACCTGTTTTCAATAAATTCATAAGGACTTACGGCTTCTTCTACCTAGTATGTGTATTAGTGTGCCTAAAATTCAACACAGCTAAAGAATATACATATTCCTTGATTATCCAGCCATAAAGCTATTTGCCAATTTGTTAATATAGAAAAAAAATGGCTGGAAATCTATCTGCAGTTGAGGAATATATATGCAGGGCTAAGGACCCAGGCCTCATTCCCTAGGTATCATATCCCTAAGGTATCATATCCCTAAGGTATCATCTAGTTTAATGCATGGGTAACATCCTGCAAAGTTCATAGACCCTACAAGTTCACAGCTGAAGATTGTGGTAGCCCCCAGAAACTCTGCATTCAGAGTGGGCACAAGTGAGACATAAAAGCCCTTTAAAAATGTTGTATTTTAAAAAAAAAAACAAATCATGAAATTCTCATCTTTTATCATTGTTTAGGTGGCTGCCTGGGCACATTAGGAGCCTAAACCCGAGCTGAACCACTCCATCTTCTTTGAAGATCTCATTATGACACTGCTATGACATGTCACTGCCAACAACACAAGTGCAAAGGTAAAATGCAAGTGTCAAAAGAATCTTAAAAAAATTACTGATGAAGGGAAATTATGTTAGTTTTTTCTGGGTTTTCTGTTTGCTTTTTTTGGGGTTTTTGGGGGTGTTGTTGTTGTTGTTGTTGTTTTTTGAGGGGTTTTGGGGTGGGTTTTTTTTTTGTTGTTTGGTTGTTTGGTGTTTTGTGGGGTTTTTTGGGTTTTTTGGGTTTGTTTTTGTTTTTTGTTTGGTTTGTTTTTTTCCTTAATATTCCTTCCTTTCCTGTTCACTCCCACTTGGCAGCTGGACTCATTTGTTCCTTTACATGTATATCTGCCCAGCCCCCTCCCAGTGGGAGGTTCATATGAATATCTTAGGCCTTAGTTTTGAAGAAACTTTTATTTTGGTAAATGAAAAAAAAAATGAGCTTTCTGTAGTTTTTCCTCTCAGGAAGAAAACCCAGTAGAGATCAAATGCCAGTACACTTGGGCAATTTTACAGTAATATTATTTAAGAAAAGAGATCAAAAGCTAATAACCTCTCCAGCTTGGCAAGAGCTTCCAAATGATTGCCTTCTAGACAATTTATCCAGAGAACTGCTGGTACATTGTCCTGGTGGAGAAGAAACCAGCAGTGGGTCTTTGCAGCAAAGAAAGCCTTTTAAGCTCCTACTGGCAATCTTGTACAGAAGAAATGATTAAGGAAAAGTCACCTCCAGGCACAAAAAAATCCTCACAATAAACCAGACGGGATAAAATTAGAATCTGTTATCAAGTCTGAAAAGCTCAATGTTAATGCTGTAATTGCAGCACTGAGAACTGCTGTAGAAGGAATTAATACAGCTGCTTTGAATTAAAAATGGTCAAGAAGATCACCACGTGGAAATGCCAAGGTCTAAGAAAATGAATCCCTCCGTAAGAGGAAACAAACTGCAGCACTTCACCAGATGTAATAAACAACTCATCTAATATATATCAATATTAAACTAATGAAACTGAATGAGTCCAGAGAAGATTGAAGCAGTGGCTTCCATCACTTCTTTAACTTCTACCTTGCAGCAGTTCCAGGACTAGATCCTGCATTTCAAGCTACATTTCTCAGAAGCAAATCCAATATTATGGGCACAGTCATTGCCAGGGTTTAGAGTGATAAATTACACGTATTACACAGACAGAGTGGGATGCAGCAGCCGGATTTGCATGGACATTTGCAAAGAGGATTGTGGATGTGACTGATGGTGCCTCCTGCCTGTGCCTGGGCAGCTGCTGCCCTTCAGACTCTCCTGATACAGTGCTGACTTTGGAATTTGAAAAGCCCAGCGGTTTCGCTCTGCAGGGCCAAGGACCCGGAATTTCAGTCTGTACCAAGTGAATGTGCTCTGCTCAAAAAGCAATTCAGCTGAATACAGAGATCTCCTCTGGATGCCACATTAAAGACAGACTTTTAGAAGTATTGTGGGGTTTTCATAAGCAAAATATCTTTAAATGGCCTAAAATTGTTCCGAGTTCACATGAGCTTAGTTACATTTCTATGAATCTTTATCCACTTGCAAATTGTAATGGAGTCTGCAACTACAAGAATTTCCAAATAATCACATTGCATATAAGATTTTGGGGTGGGGAGGGTAGTTAGGGTTTTTGGTTTGGTTAGGTTGCTTTGTTTGTTTCTTTTGTGGTTTATCTGTTTTGTGGTTTCTTTGTTTGGGGTTTTCTGGTTTGTTTGTTTTGGGTTTGGGTTTTGCTTTGTGGCTGTTGTTGTTGCTGCTGGTTTTTTTTTTTTTTTTTTCCCCCTCAGGAAGCCTTGTAGGATTTGGTGGTGTTTTTTTTTACTGTACAGTTTATTCATACTTGGAAATGGTAGTTTGACAGCACGAAATTTTGGCCGACATTATTCTAAGTTCTACTCCACTGCCATTGACTGAATTTAACAGAGCATGGCCTGGCCCTGTGGTTCTAGTCCATCAAAACACAAACTATATTTGTTATTTGAAACAAAAAGGTCGGTTGTTTGGCAGTAGGTTTTGAGGCAGAGAAAAAAAAATAATCTCACAAGGATCAATATACTATGAAACATCTCTATAGAGAAAGATATTTTTCTCTTCCACTTGATTCAAGTGTAGTCATTATCCATCCGAGACTATTCCACTGAGTCATATTCTACTGAGACTATCTATTTTTTCATGTATCTACTTGATGAGTTACATTTTTGTTTGAAAGTCAGTAGAAGAGGTAAAATCCTGTCATCTCAAAATCTCAAAGACACTGTTCTTGGCTGAAGTTGCAGATCTAAAAAAACCCCAAAAAAACAAACCAACCTAACCCAAAAATAAAACGACACTTGCTACTTACAGAATGGAGGTGACCTGGGTGTCATGCCTAAAGATACCTGCTTAATCTTTTGGAACACCCTGTGGAAAAGATCAATTTTCAATTGACAAGAACATTCAGTGCTGCAAACCTCCCTGCTGGCACACAAAACCGAGGTCATTTATTAAAAGGGATATAATGAATGGCAGGGAAGATCCTTGTAGTTTTATGGATAGATACCCAAAAAAAAAAAAAAAAAAAAATCTATCTAATCAAAGACTGCAAATTAACAGCATGTTAAAGCAGGCTGGTTTAGTGTCTGTGGTTACTGACAAGTCACCAGATGCTCAAGATCAATAGATGTTTTGCATATTTTAAATATTCTTCTGGGTTTATAACTTAATTACTCTTATGAACTTCGGGTAGCTTTGGCAGACATAGTTTACCTTGAGTTTTATTGTGGTTTCTTTAGCTAAAACAAGGTGCCAGCATGTTGAGGTAGTACCCATGCTTTTATTTCCAGTTGCTCATCTGAGGGCTGGAAGATGATGCACAGAGATTGCAGCTTGTCTTCCACAACACGAAATTGTGCTAAATTTCCTGGCAAATGTGGGAAATCTGTTAAACAAAGAAAATTATTTTATAATCTTACATTAATTTTCAGGAACAATATTTTCAGTTTTTTGGACACTGGCAGGGCCTATAAAGAAAAGTTAGGGAAAACATTAAATGTCTGATTCAACAACAGGAGGAAAAAAGGAACTACTTGTGACAACTGTGGTTGAATTTAGGGAAGGATTAAATTGCATGGATGGCAATAGAAAGAAAGGAATCTGCTTTCCATTTAAAGAAAGTGTTTAATTAATGGGTGTCAAATCAATCTGTCAAATTACAGACCTCTCCTTATAACAGTCTCTGGAAGTGAATCATTCCTTGGGCTGCTGTTGGAGAGGTTCCTGGCCATGCTGAAGAAACTCTGGTTCTGCCACTTTCTACCCCTGCTCTGGTACCAAAACTTTCCTTTTCACCCTGTTCCCTTTCTGCCTCCTCCAAATATTTTATTGAAGGAGTGGAACATGAATTATCTCAGTAACGAGTTAACAAAGAACTTGCTTTGTACTTTTTAAAGTCTGGAGTAAGTCATATGGGAGCACATAAGAAATACAGGTTACAAGCAGCCAACATGAAGGAGAAAATTTACTCCTCACAAAACAGTGTACACAACAATAAATCCAAATAGAACAGGCTGATTTGTTAAACAGCCACAACCAATAATACATAACATCAATCTTAAGAATTCTTTTCATAATTATATTGCACTATAAATTACGGGAAATAAGGACTTAGACTTGGGAGAAAAGATGCTAGAGGAAATAAATCAGATCAAGGATGGTAAGAAAGAACAGCATGAAAAAAAGTCTCAGCAACTCAGGGTTAAAATACATTTTTTCTGTGTCTGTGCACTTCACAATAAACACTTTAAAATGATTGATGGGGATGGACATTCTATCAACACCTAAAATACTTAAAATTCATAATAAATCAATCAATCCAGAATGTGAGTAAGAGTCATGTGACTTCGGCACTGCTGGTGGTTTCCCCCCCATTCTCCTTCATTTTTTTTCAGAAATATAGTCTATTTATGTATTTTTGCATATTATGAACATTCATTCTTCATTCCATATTATTATTTGTGCCTAATTCCTGCTGCAGTCAGCATTCCCCTTCAGCTGAAACATGACATTAGGTTCTATAAACGTGGATTTCAGAGCTCCTTTTGTCAGGATGTTTTCCTGTTAATAAATGACACAGCTTTTTGCATACCTAATTCTTCTAGGTAATTTTTTGAAGCATTCTCTTTACTCTAGATTTGCTGTCATCATGATGTGGATAATGAACTAAAAATCTGTTGCACTTTATCTTTTTTGGAGGTTTTTTTTTTAGTTCAATCTTTTTTTTCTTCTGGTCACAGGTTATGATGTTACCCAACAGTTTTGATATACATCACAAAGTAATTTATATTAAGTACATGGAGCTGCAGAAACCAGGATTTTCTGATTTTCTGGTTTCAGTGGTGATTGCTAACTAATAGCTTTAGCATTCCTATAGTTGTGCCATCTGATGATTGCAAAAAAACCCCTTAAAAATATTCATTAACCAAGCCACACAATACACCTGTGAACTAGATTTTTATCACTCATTGGCAGATGGGGAAACAAAGACACAGAAAGGTTCAATGCCTTATCAAAGAGCCCAGAGGGGGCCTGTTGCAGAGCTACAAACCAAACAACAGGAACCCAGATACACCAACATTTGGTGCTACACATTATTATTATTATTATTATTATTACTCTGCTTTACATCTCAGGTCTTCCTTCCAAATCTCAGACTACAATCCCACAGTAACTCAAAACTCTTCTCCCACTACTCCTCCTCCCCAAAGCCTTTCCACTATCTCCTCTCTGTGGCCAACGTCCTGTCTGTCACTCAGCTGTGTGTGACACTTCTGACTGCTCTAGAGTCTCATGTTCTGTTGGACACTTCAGAACCAACTTCCCTAACTTGGCTTCACAGAAAAAGATCTGGTCTAAAGTTTCATCATACATCAATGCCTGCAATCCTTTTCCTTTGGTCTGAACAAAGGCAATCTCACATAATCAATGTTTCTCCAGAAAACATTGGTCAAGAGATTCTTTCTGTAAGTCCTTTGCTTTGCCTTTGCCATCTGTTCACTGGTTTCCATTTGTTTTATGTTACAAATATAAGCCCTTGCTTTAATTTTTGAAGTCTCTTATAGCCTATTCCTGCCTTATCTCTATCAGCCATTGGATATTAAAAGGTCAAACCCCATCACTGATGAGCCCTTACAAAAGTTGCAGGATGGTAAAAGTGGTGTCTAAACCAGTAAGTTGCTGATACAACTGGTATTTGCAAGAAATAAAGGAAAAGATGATGATGATGATTACTGACTAACATCTAACGACTTTCAGCTAGTAACGTTATCCCCCAAATATAAATAATAACTGATTTTAACACTCCTATAATCATAGCTGAAGGAGACTTCAAGGCCATAAAACCCTCTTACTTGCATGCTTGCTATCTGTCTGTGGAGGTAGATATCTACTCTGGAGCAAAAGCAATAAAATAATAGAGGACAGAGAGAATAGGAAGAAAGAACTTCTCTACATCTTTACAACAAAGGGTTTTATGAGAAATATTTCTGCTGAAAAGCTGTTCTGCTGAATCCAGAAGCATTTTGTTGCCTAAGGCTCAGGACACTCAAATCACAATCATCTATAATTTAGAAAAGAGTCTCCCTTTTTTTGGAAAGCAAGGGAGACCACACCAAAGATAATCATCAAAACCAAGTCAAGAGACAATATTTCCTCTTATTTTACTCTGACATGTCTTGGGCAAACACGTTAAGAGACATATATTAAATAACTCCTTAAAGAAATGCCAAGATACAAATGTTTGTATAATTGTCATTGCGTCTTCAGGGATATTTGGTAGTAAGTATTTAAATCAAGATGGAAAATTAAAAAAAAAAAAAAAAAAAGACACCCATGAACATAGTGGGAAATGCTGGTATAGGAAATAAATTTCAGGCTATGAAATAGTCCTCTTAATCTGTTATTTCAGAAAGAAATCCAGTTATAATAAAGCTTTTAGAAACTCCCTTTATACAAACACTAAATTAAAAGCGCAGTGTTTTTTATTTAGTATTTGTATAAATGGAGTTTATACAGAAAAACAGAAGAAAATGCTTTGGGTTGATAGTATTCAGTTGAATTTTGATAATTTAGTTGAATTTAGACCATTCAAAAGGCTGTCTGAGAAAGAAGTTACAAGAGAATACACAGAAAGACCTTTCCAAAGTTGGACATTTTCCCCTTCCTTCTTCATAGTACAAGACTCATCAAATTCAAGATATTGTCAGTTTAAGATGTTGTGAACCTGGTGGTGGTGTGACCAAACCTGACATTTGAGATGAATCAGGAATGGAGAGTGAGTACAGTGATGGAAATGTACCCACACCAAAGATGACACCCAGCAGCAGAGACATTCTGACAGCTATGCCCTGGGTTCCTGTAAAATTAAAAATGAAAAAGAAAAGGCACAAAGTGATAGAAGAATCTAGTTGGCAAATAAATCACTTAGTAAACCACCACTTTGCACAAAGTGAGAATGAATATTGGGAAAAAAAAAATTATATTTTTAAAAGTTCAGCTTGGCAAAAAAAAAAAAAGCTGGAGTCAGTCAACAATTTCAATGGACAATGGTATAAAGGTAAGACACTCCTTCTTACATATCTTACATATAATGGGAAAGGGTATGAAGGGTTTGCAGTCACAAATCAGTCCTACAATACTTGCAGCAATCATCAGCATGCTCTGCTGGTATCTCTAGTAGGGAAAAGTCTGCTTGCACTCCTGAAATGTGGAGGAGATCAGCAAGGAGATGGTGAGAAAATGCTGTTGAAGGTACATGCAGCAGGACAACCTCCACAAGTAATTGTCACTCTCATGTTGTTAAAATACATTTTGTTTTTCCTGTATTCTTAGAATGCTATTTACACCAGGAACTCTGACTGGCTATTAGGTATTCTTTATCAGATTTATGATTCTAAATAATGGAGTGTACGTGAGGCAAAGCTCTTGCTTGGTTTTCATGGGAATTATTCTTTTAATCTATAGTAACCCAGTAACTTCAGAAGTCATTTAAATAGTCATTTTATGGCAGGGAATCTCTCTTCTTTCCTTGCCTCTCACCTTCCCTTTGAAGGGGCAAAAAACAGTAGAGATGGTAATCTATAATCCATTTAGGAAATGTGTCCCACTCCTCTGGGGGGATTTTATTTTGCGGCCTGTTTTGGAGCAGAAGCCTTGTGGGTGTGAAAGTCAGATGTGGCCAACAAAGGAAGCAAGACATCAGTACTGGACTACAGGTGGCTGCAGATTCTGTGAGAATTTAAAAATAGAGGGAGAAATCGGCAACAAGCAGGAGAAAGGGACCAGGAATGGCACAGAACAGGAAGCTTTGGTTTGGGGAGTGGGATCCGAGGCGTGTGGGGTGATCAGACTGGAAGAAAGATGGCACATGGAAGGAGATGGGGACTGCAGAGGAAGGATATTTGAATTAATGGGATGCTATAACAGTGAGTGGAGGGGTCAGAACAGACTGGAAAGAGGCAGAAAAGGAGAAGAAGGAGAAGACAAAAGATGGGGGAGCAGAGACTATAGAAGAGAGTCAAAGGAGCAGAGGAGCCTTGTGATATAAAGTGATTCAAAGTGGGGCACTTTAAAATGATGTGGTTAACGGAACACAGAAGCACAAGCAAAATTCTTCCAGTAACAGAGATAATGTAGTCAGTCCTGATATAAAAGGGCACATACAAATGCTAATAAACACTTGATAATAGGTACAATGATTAATTGAAGGGGATGTAATGCAAGGGAAGAGTGATGGACAGAGATAATCCATGGAGTAATATCTTAATACCAGCATCTTGCCTTCTCCTGAGACACCAGAATCTAATTGAAGAAGTTAAATAAGAATGAGTTGCAATAATTGAAGTCCTAAAAGCGTGTGACATCAGTCAGTGTTAAAAAAATTTAATACCCTAGCAGTATTTCTTATTTGGCAATTTCAAGTGTGAACACTATTATGAACAGGGGCTTTTTATCACAAAATTAGGTCTTTTAAGATCCTGAGTGTTCTTGGTCATATTGGATCAGACTGCTGCCTAAAAGGAGCTTTAAAGTTGGGGCAGATTTTAATAAACTCAAGCCAACTTCTAACATTTTTGTATTAAAAGGCATTAATTATTAATCACTTCTGTGACATCCATATTTGCACTTCTGCTGAACCATCAAGCTAAATGTTATGAACAATTAATAGTGATAATTGAAAGGTTTAAAGCCCTAGCATTTGATGCCAAAAACCCATGAATCTACAAGAGATGACAATTCTTGAACCAAGTATATCATGCAACCTAATATTTCTTTTGAGCAGGAACAAATGACTTTGTTTTTAAAGACACTGCCATAAGTGGAGCAAACAAGATCCAAAGCAAAAAGGAAATGTGTGCCAGTTATCTGATGGGTGTTGGAAAGACCTTGTGATCTGAAATTTCACAAGCTAATGACAGGAGCAACAGGAAATAACACTAAAAGGAACCTATTACAGACCCTTTGGCAAACCTCCCTCATGTGGGAGGTTATTAATGGGATTGAAGTCAAAGAGACATTTCCTACCCAACTGTGCTCATTGTAGGATGGCTGCCACAGCCTTACCACTGGAGCTGTTCCAGCTTGACCCTCATGTAAAAATAGAGCATTTTAATAATGTCACAGTGAGCTTCCCAGATCCTTTTAAGAGCAGTGTCTCTCTTTTCATGAGGCATCTCTTTCTGAAGAGCATCATCAAGCAGGCTCAGAAGTGAGACATTGTGTTCATTAATAGGTTCCACCTTGACTCCTGTAGAATATGAATCACTGACCTGTTCACAGGCAGGGAATTCTCTTTAAGTCAGATGGACAATTTTTTTTGCTTCTTCAAATGAAAAAGGCTCTACTTTAAAAGAAGAAGCTAGAATAATGAAACAACCCTTCCTAGCAGTTTGTAAGGAAATCTTGTATTATTGAAACTTAATACATGGAGAAAGAGCTATAAAATTTGGGGGCAGAAGATGAGGAAAACTAAAGTATAATTTATGCTGCTTCAGGATTGGAATTAGAAATAGATTTTAAGTAAAATAGACTGGCTGAAAGTTCCCCCCTGCAGAAGTTGGAGAAAATAAGTTCTTTCTTCAGGAATAACAAAATAATAAAGAATGTGCTAAAGGTCTAGAAAATATCTAAAAAAAAAGCCTTCATGAAAGAAAATCAGGATTTTTTTAAAATTATTATTATAATAACACCACAGGAGACGTGAATTAAAAAACTGGATAAGCCTCAAAGTTCCCTAGCAGCTCCTGCATTATTTCCAGAGAACAACATGGGTAGAAATGTGAAGGGAGAGGCTGACAACAGCAATACCAAGAAAATGCTTGTTACATATTCTGACTGTATTGATCGCAGTTGCTCAAGAGACAAAAAGTCTTTCAAGACTTTATATTCTGATTTCATAAGGGAGAAAAGGTGTATTGAAACAGAATTGGGATAAATTTCTATTTTGAAACACAGAGTGATAAGAAGGTGTTTCTCTCTTTCTTGGTAGTCAGGTGATAACCGAGTATGTGAGAAATCTCCATTAATCAGCCACCAGACCCTAAATGCAGTCTCATCTGTTTCTTGGAACTGTAATTACAAACCAGACCACTGCTGGTTGCTGCAAACATTCTCTGCTTTGGGGATACATATTAATTACATATTATGATGCATGTTAATTTATGCAGTTAACAGCTACAATTTAATCTTGCATTTCATAGCTCTTCCTCTGGTTTTTCTTGATCCTGAAATGTAGTACATGTCATGATATCAAGTTTGTGCTTCAGGAGCTACGGGAACTTGCTACAGGAAGTTAATTGAAAATAAAGAGTTCTAAAGGAAGGAGATTATGTATGATGTTTTCTTTTTTTTTTTTTTTCTTTTTTCTCACTTCACCCTCTACTAGTCAGCCTTTACTTGTGTTGATGCTATTTTTTCTACCCATTGTTTCCTTCTTTCAATTTCTGTTTGTATATAGTGCAGTGGGAACATCTATTATTATTATTATTTTATGGAGGAACAGGCCCGTCATGCAAATTTTGAAACGCCTTGAAATGAAAGGCGTTAACCAGAGAGCTCCTGTAAAGGGAAATATTATTTCCATATAGAAGCAGCAGGTATTTCTAATAATCTATTATCTATCTATATATTTATATAACATGACCCTGAGATGAANTTTCCTTTTCATTTTTTTTTTCCTGTACAAAGAGCAGTGATTCAGTGGAATTCAGAGATTAGCATGAGGAGCAGAAAATGATCAGTGAAGTACTTTAAAACTCTTTGAGGGAAGAGGAGTATTCTAGTTACAGCCTCTTAGACAACAAATTGCTAAATTATGCTAAGACTGAATGAAGTTAGAGATCAGAGACAGTCTGCATTAGCTGATTCTGCAGCCAAAGCAGAAGAAAACAATGACCTACATGAAACGTACACAAAGCATTTTGGTTCCTTTACAGAGAACATGAATTGGCCAATTTAAGCAGAGTTAATTGAGAGCTGAGGTCTAATTCATTTCAAGTGGTGCTGCACAAGATGCTGTAATCTCCCTGCTGCTGCCTGTACATCAAGATTTGGTGTATTTAAGAGAAATAATAAAGAAAACTGAAAAAAAAACCCCACAAACAAGCAAGCAAGCAAACAAACTCCACATCCAACAAAAACCTTAAAAAACCTACAAAAAGAAAAAAGAAAAAAGAAAAAAGAAAGAAAAAAGAAAAAAGAAAAAAGAAAAAAGAAAAAAGAAAAAAGAAAAAAAAAGAAAAAAGAAAAAAGAAAAACCAAGCCACAAACAAACACATACACACACACCCCCAACATAATTTAATGTACAAGATGTTATCAGGAAGGAAAAGGTTAACCAATAAAACAGTACTTGAAGATCACTGGACAACTTTTGCTCTTTGACTTGAGTGTGTGCTGTACCTCAAGACAGAAACTCACAGCTGAAAGCAACAGGTCAAAGTGTGTAAAAAGTATGCAAAGGACACATCTGTTTCTCATTCAGCACATGATGTGTGCACCATGCATGTGTGCAAAACAAAAATGATCCTTTTAAAACAGGGATTGAATATTCAAGTTCCTTCAGAACATTCAGATGGTCTAACTTCTGCAGGGGTTTCCCCCCCCCAGTAAAATCATTGTCAAGTTTGTTGCCTCTTTTCACACTCCAACCTCCCTGGATTTACAGCACAGAAACATTATGAGATGCTCAGGAAATGCCTAATTAAAGCACATCAAATCCATGGAGATCCACGCTTTGGCTTCATTATGTAGAGACTCTCGCTGAATATGCAAACACTATTAAAATTAGGACTTTTGTTCCTGTTTATTAGAAATAACATTAAATATGCAGTAAAACATCTCAGAGCTCTATATTCATGGTGTAGGGGATGAGGATCTTGAGCATCTCTTTTTTGCTGCCCGTGTAGCCACATTTGCAGGAATATAATGGCCTTATGGCACAACAGAGAGATGGAAGATAATATAGGAAATCAGGCTGAAACTAACTCTTAGATATTAAAAAATAAAGTTTATTTGTAATACTAAGTCCTCATTCTGTGATGCCTGGACTCCCATACTATGCTTTTCCTTTGATAGAAACAGAAACAGTGCATGTTGTAAATGAACTTTGCTCCAGTTTGAGAATGGACAGAATTGCGTGGAAGGAATTATCTTTCTTTAAAAACACTTCACAGTTCATGGGATATAAATAACAGTGTTTTGGTGAGCCTTTGGATTCTCATTAACCTGAAGTTTACATCTTTTTTACTCTTACTCCCAGGACACCTTGAGAGATATTCTAGTTACTAATAATTTACACTGAATTATCTATCTATTCTGAATATATGTCTGAATATCTATTAATATTAGACTACCATTTTACTTCCAAATATATTTTATTTAAATGAAATAAATCAAAGAATACAGCTTACCTATACTGTTGCATCTTCATGAATGGAAAAGGGTCTTTGTTCTGATCAGGTAAGCAGCCTCTCAGTACTATATATAAACTATATTGTATGGAAGTTATAGAAGCATTTTTCTTTTCATTGATACACTGCGGCAAGGATTTCCCTTGCTGTCTTCTTGGCATTTCTCCAGATTTTTTCTATTACCCTTTTGAACCTCCAGGTCTGGAGAACAGACTGGCAGGAATCTATGTGAACATGGAACAGCATGAGCTGTTTTAGCAACTTCCTCCTTCTTCTCCCACTCCTACAAGGATTTAAGTTAAAATAAGGCAACTCAACAGGATTTCTCTCCAGCAGAGTTTGGGCTCTGTTTCCACCTAGTTTCATATCAAATGTACAGGTCCTGCAGGGAAGAAGGCAAACAGAGAGGTAAAACAAACAGAGGCAGTGGCTGTGGCAGCCTGGCAGTGCACACACATGAACCAGGCCTGTGAAGCAGTGGAGGCAGCATTTTCCAACTTGTTACCCCAGCTATGAAATAATAACACACTGCACTCAGGCTTGTGACTGACAGCTGGGGAAACAAGCTCCCAGCTGCCCGAGACCCTGCTAAGGAGATCTGCCACACCACCACGCTCAGGGACTTCAGCCCTCTGCCTCTGAGGGCCATTTCACAGGAAGAAGAGATTTTGCCTTTGAAAGATTCTGCCATCATCATCATCATCATCATCATCATTTATATATATTTTTTTATAATATTATTATTATTATTATTTTATGGAGGAACAGGCCCGTCATGCAAATTTTGAAACGCCTTGAAATGAAAGGCGTTAACCAGAGAGCTCCTGTAAAGGGAAATATTATTTCCATATAGAAGCAGCAGGTATTTCTAATAATCTATTATCTATCTATATATTTATATAACATGACCCTGAGATGAACTCAGTTGGTTAGAGCATGGTACTAACAATGCCAGGGTTGTGGGTTTGGTGCTTGTATGGACCATTCACTCAAGGGTTGGACTCCATGATCCTGCTGGGTCCCTTCCA
>VXBB01016384.1:413171-460256 GCA_013399915.1 Illadopsis cleaveri | reverse complement strand
TTTTTTTGTGGGTTTTTTTTTTTTTTTTTTTTTTTTTAGCTGAATTAAGCTTATGGGGGAAGAAATATTACAGGGGAAGAAATGTTATGGGAGAAGAACAGGGAAGAGAAAGCAACCTTCCAGTCAGCTGGAGTAAATGACATTTTTTCCTTTGTCTGACTACTCATAGTGATATTTGGATGCAAGAGAAGGAATGGATTCTTGGAAGAACAAATATTTGCTTTTCTAGTAAGTCCCAATGTCAACAACAAAACTGAGAGGCATGTCTTGGCACTGAACCAACCATCTGAAATCTCTATAACTTCCTATAAGGCTGAGAAAACAGATTTCACTACTAATGAACTTTAAGGATCCTCATCATTGGTCCTACAGCAGGACAGTAAAATAATCCATGTAGTCACTTCAGAGAAAGCTGGACTATGCTTCCTGTGAGATAAAAATACACTCACATGCCTTTCTGATACTCAGGTAACACATTTCCTAGCAAATAAACTCACAAAACTCTAATCTTTGCTATCATCTCAGCGTGTTGATCATGAACAATTGCTGATCTGAGCACAGCTCTTGCACTGATATAAGCCAATCTGCTGAACCAGACTGTACAAAATTTATTGCATCCCCTGTCTCACAAAATCAGAGAAATTAACTGGGTATGCCTCATGATATTGTTTTATTTAATATCAGTCAGTAATGATAAATTAAATTTCACGTATTTTGGAGGCTGGATAGTCTTTATTTTCTGAAAAACAGAACAAGTTTCCCACCTTTTCTTTTTCTTGATTTACTGTTAAGCCCCTTCTATCTCTCTAGCAATTCCCATCCTTCAGTTATCAAGGAATTAAGAACAAGAACCTAGCTGAGAGTGGCAACAGCTTTTAAGTTAAAGGGGAAACAAACATACTTGATGATGGAGAGGTGCTAAAATTAAAATCTTGGCCAGGTTTGCCTGTTTCTGCTGTCTCCTGGAAAACAGAATGACTCTACTGTTTTGGACAGTCAGTCTCCCTTTCTTGCCTGTCTCCAGAGCAGAAAATGCATGTAAGAGACTACTGGGGAGAAAGAAGGTACCTGGAACAGAGATTTGTCTACCAATACCCAGCAGCTTTGACTGCGATGAGACAGATGCAGATTGTAATGTGGGAATGAGAGGTCAGAACTCCAACACCAACAGCATTTACCTTTAAGAGTTACAGACTTGTCAATGCTCATACAAAAAGAGCACAGAACCTGGTCTCAGCTTGACCAATGACAGGTATGGATAAATACTTCAAATGATTATTTCTGAGTATGAAAAATAGCACGGTCAACATTTTCAAATAGTGAAAGGTACAATTGGGCAACTACAGGTAACTTTATTCATCTTGAGGCTCAGGGGAAGATTTTTTTTTTTCCCATAAAACAAGGTATTGAGTACTTTAGAGTGGTTCAAGAGAAAAAGTGGGAAAAGGCTGTTTAACTGCATTCAAAAAAGGAACAATGTTATCATCCAAAAACGATATGAAGACTCTCACTGTGTGAGATTTAGGAACTAAATCAAAATTCTAAGAAACTGAGGGAAATCACATGACTAAGCCAGTTTGCAGAGAAAGTACCTGAGGAAATATAAAAAGACATGGATCAAGTTTACCAATATCTTTCCCTTATTCATCCTATACTTTTGAAAAGATTCTTTAAGTGAATGGTCCAACTCATGGGTGGAAATTCACAGACTTTATAAAATTAGACCCAACAAATGTACAATAAATTATGAGTAAAATAGATCTGAAAATCTAAATCCAATCTGGAAATATCTAAAATTAATCAGGACCTTCAAAAACTGTTATTTTAATACTTATAAAGTAACAGATTGCCCAGCAGTTGCCTGGTAACCCTACCATGGTAGAATTTAGGGACTGTTAGGTCATACTTCAGCTTTACAAGTTTAAATGCATTTAATAAGATAACACAGCCATACATTATTATGGACAATGTATTCACTATAAAATTCTGCATGGCACTACATATTTGTGCAAAAATGTGCCATATACTTTACTAAATATATGTTTGATTTCAAGTGAATAAATTCTTTCAAATATACTATGAGTCCACTAGAAAATCATTTCTCTCCTATTTCCTAACTTCAGAAGGCATTTATGAATGTGTCTTCCAACTCTGGTTGCTGTGAATGCACCTCCAAATTCTGGTTACTATTAATGCTCATAGTTCTGCTATTCCACTTAAAAAGACTGAGAAAACAGAAAAATCTGACCTTTAAAGAGTTAAAAACTGAAAATCTTGAGTGAAGGGAGTGACAAGAAATAGAGCAAAGAAAAATTCAGATTTACCACGAAATTACTACTGAACTTACAGTTTCAAAATATTCTACCCTATACTGGGAGAAATTATTTCATACATTAGATATATTCTGCAGTTTTATCAAAGGTGAAGAGCAATTACTAGTGAAATACATGAAGCTGCTGTAGCAGTGATTGAGAAAATAATTTTCATCATAGAGTTTATACACCAGAGAAAGCATGAAAAAGTGCTTAAAAATAGTTCATTGATCCTTTTAGATATGGATGCAAAGGAAATATAAGATATCCCTATTATAATACTCTCTGCAAAACTTTATCAGTCTAATACAGTCCTGTCTAGTTTACAAACACCAAGGTAGGCAAGAAATGGCTCAATCTAAATTTATTTTTAAATATAGATGTAAGGTGCACTAAAATAAACATTTTAACTTCATATTTATATTGTTAATCTAGTTTACAAACACCAAGGTAGGCAAGAAATGGCTCAATCTAAATTTATTTTTAAATATAGATGTAAGGTGCACTAAAATAAACATTTTAACTTCATATTTATATTGTTAATCTAGTTTACAAACACCAAGGTAGGCAAGAAATGGCTCAATCTAAATTTATTTTTAAATATAGATGTAAGGTGCACTAAAATAAACATTTTAACTTCATATTTATATTGTTAATCTAGTTTACAAACACCAAGGTAGGCAAGAAATGGCTCTATCTAATTTTATTTTTAAATATGGATGTAAGGTGCATTAAAATAAACATTTGAACTTCATATTTATTGTGGGGGTGTTAGATTCTGGGCATCCAGGGTTCCAACAATTTATATTGATTTCTGATGAAGACATAGCATCTCAAACCTTAAACTTCCCTTCTTAATGTACAAAAAGAGGAATTTCCATACAACATATGAGAAAACCATGGCTGAACCTAAAATTTATATTCAGTAAGATGAAGTTTATAATGGTGCACACATTTACATAAAAAAAAAAATCTGGCGAGCAAGTTCCATTGTACACCTCCAAGAACTTTCAGTTCTGTCTCCATGGCCTGGTGCAGACAGTTGTACATTTATTTTGCTGCAGTCCAAACAAGCTGGATATGAGCTACATGCTGTAGATTTATACTCCAAAATTCATCCTCTTCTCCAGTGACTCCCAGTGTACCAGATGAGGCATTACTCACTTTGACATATGGCAAAATATGCATTTATGTGTGTGTAGCAAGTCTGTAGGTGTTATCTCCACACCACCATTTTCTTAATGTACTGGGAGAGGAGAGGCACAGTATTTTAGATTCCCAATTGAATCTCACAGAGATACAAACACCTCACCTAAGTCCATTATCTGGCAGGCATGACACCAGTGAAAAACCATATGAGTTGAGGGACTGGACAGAGAGAGGTAATTCACAGACACCGTGGGGAGAGCAGGGCAATGTGACAGTGAAGGGAAAGCATTTTTCCACAGTTCTAAACTATGTGTCTAATATGACTCTAGTTTAGATTTACTGCTTTTTGTTACTCTCAGATAACTTTTATCCAAACTACATGCTCAAGAGTCGAGCTGTTTGTTCACTCTGCTTGTGCTACAGAAAATGGAAGACATCAGAGAGGGTCAGATCCAGTCCATAACTTACACTGATAACCACAATCCCTTGAGTGGGAAAAAAAAAGGATGAGAAAAAACAAATAGGAAAGCCTCACTTGAGCACTTGCTTCGTTTTCTGAGGAGCTCAATGTCTTTTCCTCAGAGGCATCAGCAATGCAATCTGCTGTTTACACCTGGAAAAAAGTATTAGCAAATGAAAGGTGGGTGTATACTTTAAATATCTTTATATATCTTTAGATAAATATCTTTACATATCTATATATGGGTATATGTAGATAGATATATATATGGAGACATCCGTGCTAAGATGCCACTTGAAAAATATCTGTGAAATAACAGAAAGAAACAGCTTTTTGCCTAGCAGATCCTTAGAAACATGAAAGGAGGTAATGTTATAAACCAGACGTAAAACTGTAAAAAAAAGATGTATAATTTGCTGACGTGAGTTTCTATATTTGTTTAGACATCTACTAACCTTTCTCATTTAAAAAAAAATAGGTGATTTACATATAAATATTTTGAGGGAACATGAAAGCAGTGATTATCTTTTCCTGTGCTAACAGAGTTGTAGACGTAGGAAGAGTGACACATTGTGACAACATTAAGTAAAAAAATTAACGTATTTTACTAGAGGCATTTTAAATATTTAAGTTTGTAAATATTTTATTAAACAGTGGTTGTTCACTAGTTATTAAATAATAAAAATTAATTGTGTTTTCTTTCTTTCAACAGTGAAAATAATTTATTCAGTAGCAAATTTTCAGTACCTTATGATAGCTATTTTGAAACTACATTCACTCCCTAGAGTACTTTTAAATCACAATCTATTGAAAACAAAAATAACAATTAATATGCAAATGAATAATAAAGGTACAGTAAAACTCTATTATTTTATTGTTATTCACATTTAAATAATGCATTACTAACAGATTGTTATCTTCAGAAAATAGTATCATGGCTGGTTAATGAAAAAGCAGCATTAATTATAATAAATTTGGAGCAGTAATGGATTAAAACTGAATTTTAAAATACTTCAGACCAACAATATTTAACATGAACTGTGAGGCAAGAATCTGGACTTTTAGAGTTCACAGATGAACATATTCACTTAAATTCAAATAATACAATTCCTGCCCTGGATGCAGAGCACCTCTGTACATGCTACGCGTCATTAGGGCACACTCCCTACAGTCTGTTCTAAAAAAAACCCCTTAAAACTGCTGTCAGTGACCGAATTTGGAGAAATTCTAAAGACAACACATCTAATTGAAAGCTACATCCTGTACTTCTAATCCAGTCTCACCTGATTTTCAAGCTGGGAGTGACAAAAACCAAAGTCAGGACAGTTTGGTTCCCCCACCACCAATGGGCAGAGAGGGAGGATCACTTTCACCACTCCACCTTCCTCTGAAACTCTCAGCCCGATTTCAGCACATAGAAACACTAAGATAAAGGTTTTAATGCACCTTATGGTTACCCACAGCCATTCATTTTGGGAAGTATAAAACTTACTACAACCCCATCAGGGCAAAAATGCAGGCCCTTAGTCTTTCCTGACATAAAGAGAAAGCAAGGGTGAAACAAGAAACAGTCGTGGACAGCAAGCCCCACTCAAAAATCTCTAGAAAGAGAGAAATATGAACTGCACTTAGAGGGATTAATCACCTCTTTGCTGAAAGAGGTTGGATGTCATTCCTCCCTTAGCTAGCAGCACTTATGACCAGCAGGGCTCCATCAGTCTCCTTGGTATAGATTGGGCAGTCACATAAACACAAAAAATGAGGAACAGTACCAGGCCCAGAGGGGTGGTATCATTGCTATTGAAACTGTCCCCATTCAGTGGAAGGAGGAAATACTCTGGAAACACATAGAGGAAATAACAGAGAATTTAAATTAAAAAGGCTTCTTCAAATTTTTAAAGGGAACAGTAAAAGAAAACCATCTCTGAGTTACAACCTCAAGTTTTGCACTTTTGATCAAGCAATTTTATTTTTTCAGAACTTTTATTATTTGACTACATTTTATTGCATTCAACCATTGAGAGGATATCTATTATTTCTAAGAATATTATGATGTGAGTATTTTTCTGAACAATGCACAAATAAAAATATTGTTGCAAAATCCCTCTGGAAGCTTAACTGGTAGTCTGCCAAAACTCAATTCACACAAATTAAAAAAAAATTGTTCTTGGCTCTTCTCAAATTCACTATAGTATAATTATTGATCCAGTATTTTAAAGTATATTAAACCTCTATCTGTGTTATGCATGTGCTTTTAAACGTTGCATTGGCACCATCTTCTTGTCTGTATACTTCCATAGCCCTTGAGAGCAGTCATGTAAAAAGTGACCACAGGCCAGCCAAAGACATACTTTTCAGCCTGCAAATCCTCAGGAACAGTGGCTGACATGCATATAAATGAAAAAGTGCTCACTCCTTTGCACAAGTGATCTCAAAAAGTGAAGGGGAGACACTCAAATGATACAGCAAAGCCATCTCTTCTTGAATCTTGAAATCCGTATTAGTTTCCCACTAAAAATCTTTTGAGTCTCTCAAAATGACACTGAGGTCTTGTTTTGTGCATGAGCAGTATTTTTTTTGCAAATAAAAACATGAAAAATTATTTCTGTTGTTTCCACTCTCCCACAGGAATATTAAGTTCTTCAGTATCCTGAATTTCATGTAGCAAGAAAATCACAGCTCAATGCAAGGTCACTTGAGTCTAATCAACCCTAACCAAGAATGAAGATTTGTTCTTTTCTTTGGATTTTGATAGACCAAAGGTAATTAATCACTACAACTCAAGCACATTACTTTTTCATAGGTGCATTAAGGGCAACACCAAAAGAATGAAGTATACATTATTTTGGGGTCTTTGAAGCTTCTCTTTTTCCTTGCCAAAAATTAATCTAGCAGCTCAATCTGGTTTTCAAGTCTGTCAATATTACTACTAATCTGAATGTAAGAAACCCCTCTTGTTTGCTTGTTTTCTAGGAAAAAATCATAAATGCATTTATCTTGGCTTCCCATCAGTACCACAGCAGAGAATACCTGCCCACAGAGGAAGTTCCCACACTCAGTAAACTTTGTTTACATCATTTTGAACTGCTGTTCTCAGCCTCACCCCTTCACAGCCCTGTAGGTCATTTTGGGTCACCCCTCTTAACAGCTCTGGTCAACAGAGCTGTGCCAGTCCAACCTGAGAGTGGTTTAAATAAAATGTGTGTGTGCCTGACTCCAGCCTGGCTGACTGGAACTGGCAATGGAATAAAAAACAGTGTGTTGGAAGGCAGAGTAGAATCACAGATAATTTCCTAGGCACAAGAAATATCTGAGAAAACTATTTGGGTGGTAAAGAAAACCCGAACCACAAACTTGAGTTCATATAAACAAAAGGATTAAGGCTTGCCACAATAAAAGCTTCATACTAAATTAAATAAGAGAGTTTTTAATTTAAAAAAAAAAAAAAATCTCTGACAGTCACCCAAAGTAAAGTGGGAAGAGAAAGAAAAAGGTGTTCTTTGAGACAAGAGTAATTCCCTTCGGATGGCCAGAGCCCACAGCCTCAAACAGCTGTGGCAAGAAGGGGCACCACTGTTGACACCATTGTGGGGTGACACCTTTAGCCCTTCCCTGTCAAACCTTGGATGGGCTCCTTTCAACAAAACAAACGACTGCAGAAAGCAGTCAGACTGACTATTACAGTATCATTGAAACACCTCAAGAAGTTGTTCTCTGACTACTCCAGGGTACCAACTCTTTGGCTGAACTTACATCACTGAATAAAGGAATGAATGAGTGAGTGAATACACGAACTTTCATCATTTGGGAATATGGTAAAATAGTTTAAAAGGCTTTCCAGAGAAGTTTAAAACCATCAATTCTTTCATGGACTGAAGTAGACTAAGAGTCATCAGTTAAAGCAACAAAATCCAAGAAATGTTGAAGTCTTAAACCTCTTAAAAGCAGCCACAAGGGATTTTTGTGACTACGTCTACAGTGTTACACTGCAAATGCCTTGAGTTTTCAAAACTTTGTTTTCTTTGAGACCCTGTACTCAAACTGGAGTGGAATGCCTTAATAACAATGTTTCACTTTGGCTTGAATCTTCATGCTTTTAATAAATTAATCCTCTTAACATCCCTGTTGGGTAGATAGGCAAAAATCTCTCTTGTCTGTAAAACTAAGTTCCTTGCTTAAGGACATGCAGTCAGGACTGGGCAAAATAGGGTTAAAATTTAGCAAAGAGTGTCTCATTTGTGCTCCAACAACTAGATTACATCACAAAGATTGTGCTATTAACATGAAATATAAACACAAGATAAAGAAAAAAAGGACAGATAAGTATTTCCTCATTAATATTCTCCATAATATTAGAGAAAAAATACCTCAAAAAGCATATATTCCTTGCAATTTGGGTAAAATTATTTTGAGGCAAAACCTCAAGACTTCTAATAAAGTCAGACATATTTTTAAATTATTCAAAAGCACACAGTAGAAATGTACAAAAAATACATCCATGTAATGAAACTAATTATGAATGGTTTTGTTCATTATATGTGTACTGTGATTCTTAATGAGAACACTCAAAATCCTTTGCTCTTATAAATCATCATAATGTGACATAATGTTCATTTTCACCATATTTAAAAATACATTTTCTAAATAATTTATTTTAGCAAGTAAATATTGCTTACAATAATGCACACACAATCCCTCCCTAGTTATTATGACTCGAGACAGGGAGCCACTATCTTGAAGCATTTGATACATTTCATGACTATTTTTTTTAAAGCCATTTGATTTTTGACTGTTCCTAAATATTTTAAAATGTTGTTCTAGTCAAACATTATTTTCTTGAAAAGTGTAGTAAAATTACCTGAGTTGGGTTTGCAAGATAGTCTTTAAGCCTTGAAATAGTGATGACAGGACAGAATTTATTATTCAGCCTGTCAAATCTTGATAAAAGATTCAGAGAGGACATACTCAGGCCTTTGTGAATAAAAAACTGTTAACACTCATTGATACAATTTCCATTATCATATAAGCCCTAAAGACATTAGAAAAATAATTTGAAAACCCCCAATGTACCTTTTACATATCATACCCTACCCTGCTACAAGATTTCATGCTAGATGAAAGACATGACACTTTATATCTGTGGTGTTTCTGTGTAAAGAATATCTGTACTAGCCAAGACACTGCGGCTTTTACAGGCACAATTTCAGGAACAAACCCCCATTTTTGGATAGAGAGCAAGGAGTTAGTCTTTAACCAGATTATTTAAATAAAATAAGAAACTTCATTTAATTAAAGATACATGAGTTGAGATTTGGCCTACCAAAGAACTTTTCTAAGTTATACCTTGATAGGCAGAGTGGACATTAAGACCTAATAAGGTACTCACATTTCTACCAAGTATTTTCTGCAGAGAAAAGACAAAATCATCTGCTATGGCTATCCATGAAAACAGAAAGTCCCTGGACATGCACAGTAATGAAGATGCTTCTAAGGACATGCAGCAGGTACCTCAAACATGCTGTGCAGGGCTTTGTTGTTGTGGATACATAGGAATCCTAATTTTAGACTCATTGTTTTTATTTCTGATTCTGGGGTTCCCAGTAGTTCATTCAACACCACTTTTCCATCCAGGTTGCCAAGCAGGTGGCCAAGGTGGGCTTCTTCTGCTTAGAGAGAAACTTTCTGGGGAGATAAAAGAAGAAGAGCTTGTGTGGGGAAACCCAAGCATATGGCAGCACTAATAACTATTTATGGTTGTAAACATTTATAATGCTCATCACATGGCTATCACTTCCATAAAAGTATGTATCTAAGTATAGATAGTACTAGATTCCTGTACAGTGCAGAGCACTGAACATAAATAACTTAAATAGCTACTGAAGCTACTGCACTTGTTAAGCAGGCAGTCTTAGCAGCATGTTCACTCTTTTCCCTAAGTGGCTGAGCAGCAATTTCCAGAAATTAAATCACCTTTGTTTATAATTGCTTTATATTGGGTGTTTCTTCAAATAACTTTTAAATATTTAATAAGACTATCTTTTTCTTCATGATTTCCTAAATGTCAGTTAATCCTCTACAAACATCTTTAAAATATTGTTCTCATATCTTTATTAAGATTATTACTGTATTCTCAGTTTTCCACTTTATTTCTTTTAGGATTACCTTGGCATATGTTATTGTTATAAAATACAAAAACAGCTAGTATAGAACCTCAGAAAAACTGGTGTGGGTTTTTTTTGTGGTTTTTTTGTTTGTTTGTTTGTTTGTTTTTGGGGGGTTTTGGGGGTTTTTTTTTGTTTGTTTTTTGTTATTTTTTAACTATATGTCAGAGAAGCCACATTTGGGCTTCCAGCAGAAATGGGCAAAATTCTCAGATTCTCAGTATGGTTTTGCAATGGACTCATTTAGTGCTGTGTTTACACGCTACAAAAATGTACATTTCTTATTTGGAACAGCTGTAAAAGGAAGAGAGAATCCACAAAAAGAATCAAAACCGGTGGTAGTTTTCAAATGTACTTTTTGGATCAAATTTTAGCTATATAATTGATATGGCTGAAAAGTAATTTGCTCATGCATAAACACCCAAAGAGAAGGCGCAATGAAACAGGAAACATTTGTCCAAAGATACCTATTGACAGAACACCAGGCAATGGACATGTTCAAATGTCCTTCTCCAGATGGAAAGGAAAGGAAAAGTTCCATGAGGAAAAACTTCATCTCACTCTTAAACCCCTTAACATTTTGCCGAAGGATGAGGTGGGTTTGAACCATGCTCAAGAATTATGGGAATTCAACATAGGCTGAATCTTTGACTAGAGTCCCAGTTATGAAAAATAGCACAGAAGGATGGAATATTTCGGTGTACTATGCTGAGTGGAAGGGGTTCTGCTTAAGAGAAATCCCTATCTGGAAAATTAATTTCTCTAAATATATTGCTACCAGACTAAATTCTCAGAGAAGATGTGCAGTTGAACACACATTCCAGGGACCTAGCTGGGTCTAGATAAACTGGTGAAGTGTTTGGATGTACAGATTATTTCAAGGAAATTTCTAACCTCAGAACTAAATAGGAAAGTACAGCAAAATACTGTTGAAAAAAGCCTTCTTTTCATATAGAATGCTGACAAATAAAACAGATCCTTGCTGTAACTCCAATGCTATTTAGGTTTGAGGTTAATTGAAATTTTTGCATTTTTGTGGAACAGCAATGGAATGAAGGAGATTGCTGTTTCTTTCTTCAAGCTTCATCTTCTGTTCATATATATTTTTGATATGAGCTTTCAAATTTTACTTTTTCTTTTTTTAAATGAACAAGAGAACTGTTAAAACTCTTGAGCCCGACATTAATAAATTTTCTGATCACACTCTGAAGTATTTCTGGGAGAAACAATAGTAAAAAGTACTAAAGTAAATTTTCTAGGAACCCAATTGATATGGTCTTTGTTCTTTGAAGGAAAAAAAAACCCCAAAACACTGTAGATGCATGAAAGTCCTCTGATTCTCTATGGTATTCCACCTTGATAAACATATATACGTTGCAGAATAAAGTATCTAATTTTATTGCTTTTGAATTTCTTCAATGTGGACAAATGCCACATGACAGTATAAACCAGCAAAAATCATAAAGTATTTTGTGTGTGGTGATTTTGTCCTCTGGAATTTCATTTGGTTTTGTAGAGTTTGTCAACTTCTGAGTTCTATGCAGAAGGTTCTCTGTTCTTGCAAACAAAAAGGTTTGTAAGAAGTACTTGCTTCTTGAGCACTTAGCTGTGAAATCACCTAATATCTGAGCAAAAATGTGCTTGTAATATAATGCAGCAAATAAAAAGCAACCAAGATGTAAAGGAGATTAGAAGAGCAGATTAATTCCACGATTTCATGCAGTCAGTTTCCTGGAGATAAGTTAAAAAACTTTTCTAATTTATTTGTATTGGCTGATAAACAGAACACATGAAAACAGAGGATTCATGACATTGCTATATATAATGTCTTGTAAATACAAGAGTATCCCCTTCATAAATCTGCAATAGCATACATATCACTGCTGTATGCAGTGTTAGCAAAGGAATGAAATTCCACTCTTCCTAATTAAAAGGCATTTTAGAAAGGATTATATGAAAGTAGAAAGGCAAAGACAAATAGCACTGCAGACAAAATTTAGGAAATTAATCAGGGATCTCATTTCATTCTCTTTCCCCCATTGTTTGGATTAATTAAAAGCTATTTTTTATTAAAACAAACAAAATGTGTGCACACACACAAAGCCCAGACAAAATAAAACAGAGCCCAATAAGCATTGTGGAGGTGAGAAGGAAAAAGTGTTTTAACAGTTCTCCTGTTCATAAAAATAAAAATAAATAAATAAATAAATAAAAAAGGAGTAAAATTTGAGAGCTCATATCAAAAATATATATGTATGAACAGATGATGAAGCTTGAAGAAAGAAAAAGAAATCTCCTTCATTCCATTGCTGTTCCACAAAAATGCAAAAAATTCAATTAACCTCAAACCCAAATAGCATTGGAGTTACAGAAAGGATCTGTTTTATTTGTCAGCATTCTATATGAAAAGAAGGCTTTTTTCAACAGTATTTTGCTGAACTTTCCTGTGAAGTGCTGAGGTTAGAAATTTCCTTGAAATAATCTGTACATCCTAACACTTCAGCAGTGAAAATTTTCTTCTGATTAAATAGTTATTCTCTAAAGCAGAACTGACACCTCCTGAGCAAGGAAGCCTTAGAAGGTCACAGATTCTGTCTCCATAGGAGGCCAAGCTGTTTAGCAGAAAATATGACCTACTGTGGAAACCAATGACCTACTAAAAAAAAAAAAAATAAACAGTACTGTGCTGAAAAGTAGTGGAGCCAGCTGAGAAATAGAGACCTCAGTAATGAACTGCCTTCCTCCTACAGAGATCAAATCATGTTAAGTGATGATATTAAAATAAATCACATTTTAAGAGTCTTTACTTGAGACACTAACTTAAATGTTTAAACCACAAAAATATCGATTTTGTTTTTCAACATATATGAACACAATCATTTTTTATTTGCAACAGACTGAAGTCCATACTCTGAGCTCAACACCCACTGGGAAAATATTTGAAATATGTATTTAAGCCATAGGAACTTAAATATTATTTTAATGATTTTCCTCATAAATTAAAAACTCAGAGAATTATCGGCTGATTTCAATGAACTTTGAATTGTGACCTCAACGTGAGAACTCGATTTCTTATTAATATTGTCAAATAGTAATGAGTTTAAAAAGCTGGAAATAAAATGTCAAAGCATTAATTGTAGGCTACCCCTTTGCATACAATACAAATATATGAGTTTAAACCTCAGAGCAAATCATGACAGCATCCTCCCTATCAGCAGGACTACGACCATCTGCACTACCAGCAGCCCCTTTAATTAGGCAAACCACATAAAACCTTGCTTAAATTTGAGAGGCAATGGACAAAGCTTCATGGTATTATTTTAAAAATAAACTTGGCCATCGCTCTCCAAAAAAAATCAAAAAACTATGGAAAAAAATGTTGTTGAGTGCCATTGACTACATTTCAGCAGTTCTTTAACTGAAGAAAGCTGATCTGCCTGTGGGTTTAAAAAGAGGGTTAAAGCTAACACTACAACGAGGCGCAGTAGTGATCAGTCATCTGGAAATTAGGGTGTGTACACTGTTCTATTCACATGTAATTACTGATGTGCCAGCCCACATTGCAGGCTCCACACCACGGGGTGCTGCAGGGAGCAGTGCTGAGGTGCCATGAGAGAGTCAGACATGAGGGATTAAAAGAAAGGCCTTGGAATGGTATTTAACCCACAGATCCAAATGCAATTTAATCAAACTATCTTCAGAAGAATGAATCTGCTGTGATAGGCTGAGGTCAGGGCTCCTGAAAAAAATATGGCTCCAGAATGGAAGATGAGGTGTTTCCCAGAAAAAATTGCAAACAGTTTTTATTCAGCAACTGATCCTTCCTGTGCTGCTGGACTGACAATAAAACTAAACAGAACAACATTTGCAAGGCTATCATACTTTTGTAAAATACAAGGAAAAGCATCTTTGGATAAATTTTTATTTCAAATAAACATTTTCGGCTATGAAGAAAATTCTGCATGTTGGGCTTCATATTGATTTTTGGCTTCCAAGAAAATACGTTTGTGAGCTAAAAAGAGCAGATGTCCCAAAGCTCAGCAAGAGGAAGTTTTTGTCAGGCAGCTTTTTTAACACATCCTAATAAGCCTTTTCACAGATTATATTTCACAATCATTTCTAACCCTGTCTACCTACAAAAAAGTAGCAGGCGGTGCTCTCCTACAAGACTAACCTGAGAGAAAAGTGTTCTGATTATATTATGTTTTATTTCCAAGCAATGCCATAGATCTGGAGTTCAAACTGTTTGTGATATCCTTTGTCTTCCAAGCAGAGAAAGGACAGTATTTTCTTTCTGTTACTGGTGTTACAAGCTGAATTTTATAAGGGTTTGTGTCTGGAACTTTCTGCTCAGTTACTTGATTTGTAGCTGCACAATATAATCCCCCATCACTTGAGCTAATATAAATTTCCAAAGCAAAATCAAGATTTACACTTATATTAAAGAGTAAGACCTACTAATGCATTAAACCTCATAGCAACCCAGGAGTACAACTAATTAATATTATCACCAAACTTGTCATATCCAATACTTTCTTCAGAAAAATCAACCCAGTCAGGTTTGCTACCTGCTCCTTTCAGACATTTTCAGTGCAGTGCCTCTGCAGATCTGCTCTTAGTGTGCACAAAGACATCCACTGACCTGCTACACAACAGGTGGAGACCTCAAGAAGTGCTGATGTGCCCTTAAGATGAAAAGAGACATGTTCAAAGGCTCAGTCCCCAGCTACAGAATCACGTATCAAGTCACAGATGCTCTCAATTACATAAATCAACTGTCTGTCAAAAAAAATAGCTATGGACATGAAAGAACTGGGAATTGTGTCCAGAAAAGGGAAACAGAGCTGGTGAAGGGTCTGGAGCACAAGATTCATGAGGATTGGCTGTGAAAACTGGGAGTGTTTAGCTTGGGGAAAAGGAGGCTCAGAGAGGATCCTACCTGAAAGAAAGTTGTGATGAGTTGAGGGTCAGACTCTTCTCTCAGGTTACAAGCAACAGGAAAAGAGGAAATGGCCTCAAGTTGTGCCAGGGAAGATATAGCTTGGATATTATGAAAAATTTCTTCACCAAAAGAGTTATCAACTGGTGGAACAGGCTGCCCAGGGATGTGGTGGAGTGACCAAGCCTGGAGGTATTTAAAGGTGTCCAGGTGTAGAGAATTTTCCTAGGGATGAGCTGCCCAGACCTGAGCTACCCAAGCTGAGGCCTTGCCGAGGCTTTGCTGAGGCCTGACCTGAGGCCTTCAAGCCTTTGACACAGTTAAAATTACTTAGTGAAGTTGTGGCGCAGTTAGAAATTAGATGTTAAGGTGTCTGGGAAAAATAATGGGATTGTGAAGGCCACTGTATAGAGTTGTTAGTAAGCATGTGTTAGCTATCTTAAAAGTAAGTTCAACAATGTGTGTTTGCATTCTTCGCTCTGCTGGGTGCCAATGAAAAAGCTACTGATTTTGTAAACTATATAGAAATGTATATAAGCTGCCATTTCAGATGCAATAAAGGAAGAACGTAGTGGTGACCATACTGGTTGGACCTGCGTTTGCTTTGACCCAACTCTCTTTTATAAATAGGGCAACTCTGGCTTTATCCAGATGTGGTTCTTAGGGACATGGTTTAGTGGTGGGCTTAGCAGTACTGGGTTAACTGTTGGACTCAATTAACTTGAAAGAACTTTTCCAACCCAAATGATTCTATGATATTTTGTGATCCAAGCAGAGCTCACGGCCTCTGTTTAAATTTTGTGATGTTTAGCATAGATGACTATCCTATGGATACAAATAATGAAATCCTCAATCACTGACACCTAATCATTGGGCTAAGCATTAGGCTCTCTCTTCTAACGTACACAAAATGTGCATTAAAAGGGAAAATAAATTGTGAGATGGCATAGAAAATATTCAAATGTTCCTTGACTCGTAGCTAGCTGGGGAATAGATTATTTAATAAGAAACTTACTATGCTTCCGTAAATCTGCTTGTTAGGTCAAGTATTACAAACTTAGAAAAGCTGCTAGGAAAAAAAAAAAATCAAGAAATCAATTTCTAGTCTCTGTGGTGATGTATTCTAAGTGTGAACTGTGTTATGCCTGGGGAGCACAGATTTCAGCCTTAAATAGAAAAATTCTGGCTTGTCTTAGCTTTTAGAAATATCTTTTTAGTTCAGACTTTCTTACGAGGATATGCCTTACTGTGAGAATGCCATGCTCCTATTTGTATTACCAAATGTGAAATCCATCTCACAGAAAATTATTATTATTAGCTTTTCCAGAAGCAGATCCAAGTTCGAAAAGTTTGAAGAAATTGAAAAACTCCCTTAAGTTTTCCCTCAAAAACTCATTCCAAGTTGAAAAAATGAGGATGGTGAAGGAGACCAGAGGGGAAGCCTTAAGAGGAGGGGCTGAGGTCACCTGGTCTGTTCAGTCTGGAGGAGACTGGGGGGGGACTTCATTGTGATCTTCAACATCCTCAGGAGAGGAAGAGGAGGACCAGGCACTGATCTCTTCACACAGTTACCAGTGATATAACCCAAGGGAATGGCCTGAAGCTGTGTCAGGATTAGGTTGGGTATCAGGAAGAGGTTCATCACCCAGAGGGTGGTTGGGCACTGAAACAGCTCCCGGGGAGAGTGGTCACAGTCCCAAACCTGACAGAGCTCAAGAAGCATTTGGACAAAAGTCTTAGGAACAAGGTGTGACTCTTGGGGTGTCCTGTCCAGGGCCAGGAGTTGGACTTTGATGACCTTGAGGGGCCCTTACTAACTCAGCTAATCCTATGATTCTTTGACAAAAAGTAGCAAGACTGGTAAACAATCATATTTTTACTACAACTCATGAAAATCCAAATATAATGTTTTAATTTTTCAGTAACTTGAGATAGAATAACAGAATCATTGAACCACTTAGGCTGGAAAAAGATGTCTAAGGTCATCAAGTCCATTAACCCACCACTGCCAAGTCCACCAGAGCTGTTCTACCTTACTTTTGGAAATCAATGAAAGAAAGAGTTAGGATTAGATGAGAGACATCTGCTATCAGCTTCTCTCCAAGTACTATACAATATAAAGAAAGAGGAAGCAAGAAGAGAAACTTGTGCTATTATATTCCTGCATCCAAGTGTCACATTCTATTGATTTACTTCCTTGAGGACCAGCAGGAAAACAAACCAAGGCAAGTATGAATAAGCAAAGCCTATTTATAAATATATTCATATATAGTTCAGGCACAACGTTTGTAGGTATAGACCAATATCCCACCTAAATATTAAGTAGCAGTGCTGACAACATGTTGGAGGATGACAGATGACACTGGCAGCTGCTGTGACAGGGAAGGACTTTTGCCAGAGCTGTCAGTGTAGCTCAGAGCTGACAGCCAGCTCCGAGCCAGCCAGCCTGCCCTCGCCACCCCGGTGTAAGAGATACTGGGGGAAAGGTTTGACAAGCCCACGCTTCTCCACACGGGAAACACAAACAGATATCGTGTCAGGGAATACACAGCATCTATAATTCATCCCGTGGTTTAAGCAGTTTTTGAGTAAAGGCAACTACAGTTAGCACATTACACTTGTAACAGGTCAATCGGAGAGTTTTAGACACCTCAACCAAACCACTGCAACCAGAAGCAAAACCCACCCAGTGTTTTGGCTGGTATGAGTAGTTACAACTCTCTGAGTCATCTCTTTTCCTTAAACAAAGACAAGTAACACAGGTAATAAAAAGCAGAATATGATAAGGTTTGAGATTTTTGGACTGAGAGATGTCATTATGGTGAGATGAGCAAGGGAGGAGCAGACTGATGATAAGCTCCTAAAAACTCTGATCTTCCTGCTTCCGGTTTCTGAACCTGGGAAAGTGGTGCAATAGTTCAGAAAAACCTCTTCAGTTGTTACCTGCTGGCAGAAACAGTTTAGGCAGGTTGAGATATAACAAAGATTAATAGATTCCATTTCAGCAAGGTGACAAAATTAAAACGTCGTGACATGATCTCAAAAAAACAATAACACTTTTAAAATAATAATAAAAAAAGATTTAAAGTTTTCAAATCTCTACATCTTTCAGGGGTGTTTTTCTTTTCAGATTTTTGCTCAGGATATGCAAGTCTTACCATTTTTTGTGGCTTTCTGTACAATTTTGAGCTTTGAAAAGAACTCTGTTTAGTGACAGCTGCTATTTCTTTATTCTCATTTAACTTAAGGATCTAAAAGAAGAGTAAACTTCTCCTTTATAACGAGATTTAGAAAAAAAAAAATCTTTCAAGAAATAAAATATTTTATATTTAGGGTGCAAGATTAGCAATAATGTTAATCTCGTCTAAAACAGCGTTAGTTCTCTGAGGTCTTGAACCAATCTGCTACCAAAAATGCAAATATCTGGGTGACCTGTAACATTGATATGACTAATTAGCTGCAATCCTCCTGCAGACCAGGCAGAAGTAAAGATAATGAGAAGGTCAAGGAGAGTGGCTGAAGAATTGGTACAACTTGTGTTGACTCCACACAGGCAGGGCCATTAGAGACTTTGAGGATGATATGCTTCTCTAACACAATAAATATTCCAGAGTCACTGAGAAGGAACAAGATTCCTGTCATTTTGACTGTTTTTCCATTCCCAGAGTATTAGAACAGTGACTTGTAGAAAAGCTATAAAGCTTATCAACTCCTACTAGGGCTGCAAAATCAAAGCCAAAATAGTTCAGCAGATATTTATACAGAAGTTGCTTACATTTATGCACTTTCCCTGGTTTTAAATGCATAGGACAGGTGCCTAGGTATGGTAGAGTAAATGAATACTCATTAATGAGCATACTAAAGAAAAAAAACTGCTTGACTGTTCCAAGTCACAAAAATAATGTAAAAAATCTGGATTTTTTTTCTCATGTTTAGAGGTTCCCAATGTCTCTACACATTCCACTTACAACCTCTTCTGTGCCTCACAGAACCACTTGTAACAAGGAGATTATACAGTTACCTAAATCACAAAGAATTTCCAACAATGACCCAAAAGAACATACTGTGACTCCAAAGTGTTCTGATAAAAAGAAAACAAAAGAAATGTAAAATACTCCACACGAAGGTAAGTAATAATTTCTGATGCATCCAATAATCCCAGCACATGCTACCATCTTGCCTGACTTAATACATCAGTAATACTTTATGGTTTAACATTGAGAACATATTTAGGTAAACAGTTAATTGAGATTAAAACCACATTCCCAAGTTATTCCCAAATCCTCATCGGGTCCTCATTATGTGCAGCTGAGTTCACCATCTTTTCAGAGAGACCTTCTCCAAGGACTGTTATCAAATATTCATCACAAAGTGACTTAAACCTGCTCATCTAGGAACACCAGCTTAGTTCATGTCGGATCATAACAAAGCACAGCTCCCAAGTAAAACTTGCATGGATAATTGATGAGAGCTAGAGGTGGGGGACCATCACCAGTTGTGCAGCAGAGACAACCAGAAGAGCAGAAACCACGACATTCACCAGAAACTGGGATTTATCATGGCACCAGCTGTAAAGTACAGGCTAAAACAGGTACTACACAGGCCAGAGCTACAGCTACATCTACAACAAAAGCAGAAAAATACAGTTTATAGTATTTGAAAGAGCCTGACAGCTGAAAATGAATCTTTATACCTGGCAGAACTTTTCACACACAAGAAGACTGCTGGAGTCTCCTAACAGTCACGTTCCAGGGTTTCAAACAAACCATATTTTTATAAGGGCAAACAAACCAATTCAAACCAAGAAACACAAACCAAAAGAAGAAAATAAACAACCATAAAACAAGCAATAAACATTGCAGGTATGCTCAGTCAGAAATTCTTATCTTTAAAGGTCTTTCATTATTGAAAATGGCAACTATTTTAAAGAGTGCCTAGAAATGTTTTTAGAGCATATGTGTTGAAACTAAGAAGTTGAAATTACTTAGAAAACTAGATTGATTATTTTTTTTTTTTACCCCTGAAAAATGCTTGAAAAAAACCCTCTTTTTTTTGTTTGTTTGGTTTTGTTTTTTGTTTTGTTTATGTTTTGTTTTGTTTTCTGTTATGGTTTGTTAAAGCCATTTATTCTTTTTCCTTCTCATTATTCATTTAGTCAAAATTTATTTCAAGGGGGTTTTTTTGTTGTTGTTTTGTTTTGTTTGTTTTTTTTAACAGAACCTTCACAAAACAAAAAGCAACCAGGAACCTCATGGTTATGAGAACATCATGAAATACTGAGGTTGAAGTCACTGCTGTGGATCACACCAAACAATGAAAATGTGGCCCTTGCACTGACTGCAGTGACAGGCTCAACTGCTGGCTGTGTTGTTATGCAATCCCTCACTATAGAATTAGGACACGGTTGTTTGTTTGGGTTTTTTGGTAGGAAAATTACGGGTTTTTTTGGTGTAGAAAAAGCACCAAATATTCCTCAAAACAGCACCGTGACTCTAAGGCCAGATAGATCTCAGATAAATGCCTCAACCTCTAGGCAAATTCATGCTGGATATGCAAAACACTCAAATAATTTCTCACAAAAGCTTATTCTAATAAATTTTCACATATTATAAAATAAATCTCTTCAAAATGAAAAAAAAAAGTTATGTCAGTTCTTAGCGTTGCTAAGAGGGCAGAGATATATGTAAATCATTCATTAGAATAATCATGTCATAGATAATACACTAAACAAGCATATAATTCCCTTGATGATGGTTTGATGGTTACCTATAACTTTTTTATAGAATGTTAAATGCAATGCCCTCCAATTAAACTATTTACAAATATCTGCGAGGCTAATTATCTTTTGATCATTAATCTGGCTTCTCTGCACGTTTATTTGTTTTCAGAGACAGTTATCCACTTTAGACCAGCCAAGCACCCGAGATCAGCATGGCACAGTGTTTTACAGATTTTTCCAGGCTTATGGCTATTTCCTGATGCCATATGACAGATCTGTAGCACTTTATGCTCTCATATGCAATGAGTATCCAGCTAAAAACTTTGCAAACAGTGTTGATTTTGAAGGTTAAAAAAATCATAAAGATATTCACAATTTTATTAAGTATTAAAAATATTCTGATTGCTCTTTAGTTTTGACTTCAGTGTTTGGATTTAAATTTACTTATCATTCATATTTTTAAACTACTTTGCTGAGCTGGAAATCATTCAATGCTTTTGTGTGTTTGTGAGAAAAAAGAATAGAGCCAAGATCATTCTTAGGATTTAGTATTGACTTGTAGGATTTAAATTATTTTCCTCCGTAACATCTGAAAAACCTCATATGTTGTACAGAAAAGAAGAAAACGTGATGAAAACAGGAAAAGCAGCTTCACTGACTTCTACAGTGAAGATGACCATGGACAGATGAGATAATGTAGCTAAGTTGTGACAGAAAATCTTTAAATGTCTAAGAGGCAGGAAATTAATGAATTTTTATTTTCCTCTGAGATTTTTGACACAAATACATCTCACCAAACTTGTCATTTGAAACCAGCATTTCATTTGCAATCTTGATGAATTATAGGAGTCTATGCAACTGAGCAGAACTCTGTGTATTAATTTAAAATTATGATTTAAAAATGTTCTCCTCTAACTCAGGCTACTACACGTGTTTCATCTGAAATGACTTTATGAAAATAAAATAATAATAATAAAAACACTGCATAATGTTAATAAGCAGAAGGTGGAAGAATAGTGGAATGCTCTTTAGCAAAAGAGTGGATGATGGCTACCCCCTTTAGCCAAAAAAGCCTGGATTTCCACCCTTCCTGGAAAAACTGTAGGAACTACCTTCTCACCAGTGATCAGTTGATATGCAGGTAAAAAAAAAAAAAAAATTGATTGATTTTTTTTCCTCCTGAAAAAATCTGGGATATCTTTGCACAGCAAAAGGCCCTGGCAGATGATCTCCTGCCACATCTTTCCAGAGACCACTGATGTCCACCTCGAAGCACAAAATCCTTCAAACTCAAATCTCTGTTAATATTGACCCAAAAGTTAAGATCAATGGTGATTAGCAGTGGCACAAGAGTCACAACTCACAAAATCCAGTCCTGTTTCAGTGGGACAGCACTTTTCACAGATTCAATTTATACGATTATGATCAGGGTTTTTCAGCTATATACAAACTAATAGGTCACAGCTATCTCCTTTGATAGAGTCTTCTTTGTGCACAACTTTATGGATGGACACTTTTTTGAGCACACCTGTGGTTTGTTCTACAAGATACCTGAACAATTTTTTTTTAAGAAAATAACACAAATATCTGATGTAAGCTGTGACACTTCCCAGAGGAGTTTCTTAAAGCAAACTGTGAATTTTGTATTAAACAATTCCATATTTTTACCTCCAATTTGTGGCTAATTACAGCTAGCTTTTTTAGCATCTTCTCTTTTATGAACCTTTTAGAAAATGACTATGAATTGAAGAAAAAAATTATGGAGCTCAGGAACCTACATTTGTTAAATATGCAGGTTTTATGAACCACAAGGCAATATCAGGGTGTGTTTTAGACTCTTTTTCTCTTTTGTTCTCACTACCAACAATGCCAATATGAAATCAACATGTGCAACACAATCTATCTGTCACCACCTTACAGAATTCTGTGTATATCTAATTACTTGGACTCTTCTGTAACAGACTTAACCTGAAAAATACTCTTTTTAATTAAGTATATTTTCAAAAAGTTTTATTGATAAATGATAAAATTAACATTACTCTTAATTTTAAAAGTTTGTCACTTGATTTTGTATTTCCTTTCAATGGATTCTACAAATAGTTTGATGTGTTCCTCTCAGGTAAACTTCTTTTAATTTATATTGTCTCTCTACAAAGTTTAGATAAATTCACAAATACTCTAATAGCATTAGCATTTAAAAATGTCCTGTATCAGACCATCATCAAAGGCTAGAAAATGTTCTATTGCTACTGACCTATCACAAAACTGAAAAAGTCAATAGTGATTGCACTTTATTTGTGAAAATCATCAGGAGTGAGATTTCCCTCTAGTGATAAAAGTTTTTTAGTTCAAAATATCTTTTTTGATGGTGGGAAAAGCTCAGAATTCTGATGGTTTGAAAGAAAATAAGCAGAAATTATAAACCCTGCTCTGTTCCAACTTCAATTCCTCAAAAAAACATATATTTAAAATACTATGAAACCATAATACAGTATGTTTTGGAAAGTTATACTTTACAACACACAAGGCAAAACCTCGTGAAATATCCCTGCAACACAAGGATTGCATGTTTCAACAGGATCATTCTCTTCCCTGGCAGATTTATGGAGCACACAGCAGGAGCCAATTGCAGCATTACCTGTGATCATTGTAATGGGAAGTGTGGATAAAAGTTGCAATTGTTCCTTCTACTCCACCCCTCTTCTATCCCTGTTAAAAAATGTGACAAATGAGAAGCCCATCTTTTTGATGAAGAGATGATCATGGTTACATGCAGATGAACATTTATTGTCCTACCTTTAGTTTTCCCTTAAACAGAAATCTTTAATATATTCTTCCACCTGAGCATCCCACTGCCACCTAATCTGTAGTCTTAACAGTCTAAACAAGCAACTACTTCATTAATATTAACAAGACATTTCAATATTTATAATGCTTAGCGAGACTGAGGGGAAGTGCAATGATGGGCAGCTCAGCATTCAGATGCTAAATCTAAGTGCCTGAGAAAGTACATCACAAATGAATACAGATGGATGTCAAAGAAATCCAGGAGAGAGAGGCAGAAGGAATGTCTTTTGACTGTACTACAGAGCATCCTGCTTTCTAGACATGCTCAGGTCTGCTCTGGCTTTCGGTGAGAAGTCTATTTCAATTGTACTTTTATTATACATACTTGTGTCATTTTAATTTTATACTAAGACCTTGACAGGCAAGAATTTGTAACACTTTACAGGTATTATCAACAAATGTCTGGAACTACAATTTCCTATTCAAATATTCTAAAGCTCCATTGAGAACTGGGAGACAAAGTAGATCCAAACCCAATGCCAGCTTTCTTTATATAAACGCAAGCAAACAATCATCTATATTGTCACTTAATCACCCTGAAGTGTCTTACATTAATAAAACAAACTGAAACTGATAAAATGAAGAAGGTAGCCCTCCTTCAGAGCTGCTTGGAAATAAATTCCTTAGGATATATGTTCCCTGTTTATGTTAAATTTTGCCTTAAACTTGCAAAGAAAGTCTTTGTTTCTTCTCTTAACTTTCCACATCACTTTGAAGATCCTCCCTTTGAGTTGGATCCCACCATAAAAGACACTATTTCCATCTCATTATTTCATTTGTAATAATGTTACTTATCTAATGCTCTAATGCATGAAGAAGTTGCTGCCCACTTTTTTTTTTTTTTTTTTGTTTCCTTTTCTTTTCTTTTCTTTTTTTCTTTTTTTAAGCCACTTCTCCAACAAAGAAAAGACTTTAATACCTTCTTGGGTTGGTTGTTTGGGGTTTTTTGTTATTTTTGAGGAGGATGTAAACGTAACCCTTTTTTTTCAGATAAATCAATTAATTCTTCTGCTATAAAGAAATGGGTAGGATTCTCTCAGGGTTTGAGTGGGCAGATCCTTTGTTCAACACCTAGCACAACTCTGGAACTGGCTTTCCTTCTATTTTGTAAAAGATTTTAATACTTCAGAAGGAGGAAATTATTTGTGTTCAGTTTAGCATGATTTCAAGTTTTTTATCACAAACCTAATCATTACAAGAATAAAATGAGGAATACATTGAATATGCAACAAATGAAAATTGAATTGCATCTTCAGGGAGTATCTGCAGATACACAGCCAACCCACAGTGCCCAAACCTGCTATTTTACTAGGACAACTGTTATTTGTTTAATTTTATTATTTTACAGTTTTCATATACCACTTAAGCAACTCTAATTGCAGCATATTTCTGACCCTCTTGCTCTTAGATCAGAGAGAACAAGTAGATACTGACTAAAGCTCCTCTGCTCAAAGCTGTTCTGCTTCGGAGGACATGTATCCACATTTGGGGAATCCTGGACTCGAGCTGGTAGGATCAATATTTCAGTCAGAATCTCTGTGCCTACAGAGATTCAAAACCAAACCTTCCTTGCAGTCAGACACTGGGGAAAGGAGCTCATTCTGCTCTGCAGGCATGATTCTTGTCTCACAGATTTTTTTTCTTTTTTTTTTTTTTCTGTCCTTCAGCTGTTTTGCCAAAGACATTCATCGCCAAACCTGCTGGTACATTGTTACTTACTCTCATTTCCTTCCTTTCTGCTGTGCTATGCAAAGGGCTAATTATGTATCAGTTTCTGCTATTCTAATGTGGGAAGTATAACGACTTTCAACACCTTGATGACTGTTCTAAGGTAATTTTGGAGGTGCATATAGTAATTAATTTTTTACAAAATTATGTCAGATATATAAAACAGTTCACCTGAGGAGAGAGTGGATAGCTCAGAAATGGCAATAGGCTGCAGAACTTCACATTCCTAATTAACTGGTTTAAATCTAGTGAAACTAGATTAAAGCTATCACCCATGTGAAGACTATTATAACCAAAACATTATTAGCCCAAACATCCAACAATTTCTCTTCACTCAGACTTGTCCCATGTACCCATATCCATGGGCAGCTTCCATCCTGCACGAGTTACTTCACTATATGGGCAGTGCACGGGTCACCTTTTGGAATGTTGAAAGAGACTTGTCAGGTGGATATTTTCTCCTTGTCCCACAAGAGTTCAGAGGGTGGTAGCAGGAGGTGGCAAAGTCCACACGTGATGTAGACCAATTTCTCAATGTGGTAAAGTGTTTCTACAGATAAACACAGCTTAGCATTTTTCATCCCAAGGCTCACAGAAAACCTGCTTCCCCTGTGCCACCGCACTTTGAAATGTCAAACATGACCTGACAAGAGGAGCAGGTTGCTCACAATAAATTAGGAGTTACTGCTGCCAGTGGGAGAGTAATGACTAGAAAACATTGCCACAGCAGGGCTGGACTAGGGTTAGAGTAAAATATCCTCTAACAATCCATGAGTCCTTTTTCCTGGCAGTTACGAGACAAATGACCAAAATTTGACTCTAGAGCAACAGTTTCTGAAGAAGCGAAACATTTATCGATCTTGGCTAGAGCTTAAAATAAGAAAGGGACAAGCATTTGAGAGTTGCAATGCTGGGTAATTGCTTGATAAATTATGCTAATAAAAAAAAATCTATCCTCTAGCCCTTGCTTTCTTTCACTGCCCATTCACAAAATGGACAGAGCAGCACTGGCATGATGAAGAATGAGTTGTTGCACTAGAGCTATTTTTATCATAGTTTTGGTGTAGGCAAACATCCTCAGCTTCAAAACTACCATTTTGCCTTCTTGCACAAACAGCAGATCAAGTGGAATTGCTTTTAACAATGCTTATTTGTATTGCAAAATGAGGCTTTTATTACTTCCAGTAAAATAAACTGAATCAGCTATTCTGCAAAATTTTCTGTAGCGCATTTATTTTTTTTCTAAAGAGAGGGAGAGTCAAATCTAATTTTAGAAAGCCCATCCATGTACTGTAAACCCAAACTTGCTTGAGAGAGAAGTTAAAGGTCAGTTCTCAGTAATTGTTTAGGGAAGTATTAGAATCATGTTAAAAAGCCTAGTTTGCTGTTTTCCTGAAAAATGTCATTTTCAGCTCCAAGCATCATTTTGAATGAACTGCCTTGTCATTGGCACAGAAGATAATTATCCCAGTCCCACCCAAAGAGCTGAGCTTGAGCCAGCAGGGACAGCTGAGCCCAAAAATTAAACAAATGCCATGTTGAAAGTGAAGATATCGTGCCATGTTTCCAGGAAGATCTTATTGAGCTTTTAGCCACTTTTAAACATTCTAGAGGGTGTCACGTGCCACCGACCTACAAGCAGTGTGTAGGAAAGGCAAAACTAAACAGTCTTAGCCAGTTAACAGTGTGAACAAGACTCTTACACAAGTCTCATTCAGAGGGGCCAATTGAATGTATCACCTATCATCAATATCCTCCATGCCATCAGAACATGTCAAGCCTGCAAAGCGTTTAGATGATGGGGGTTTTTTTAAGAAAGCTCATGGTCAAACCTGATGAATGAATTACAGTAAAAAAAATACTAAACAGGTAATAAATATTAAACAAAATTAACACCATTAAAAATATTGTGTCATTATGTAACTTGCTTCTTATGGAAAGCTTTGTCCTGGCCTCATGAAATGTCAGAACTGAGTGAGTACAGGATAAATAGACCAGTATGTCCAACCCTAATGACTGCTTAGACTGATCCCACTTTCAAAAAACTGTTTTGGTTTTTGTGGTCTTTTTAAAAAAATTTTGTTGTTTAGCTAACTCATTGTCAAGATAACATCCTTTATTAAGGAGTCATTTAAAATGGAGTCATTGTGAGGTTTAATTTAGAAACTCATCAAAAGTCAAGCCTGAACATGAAAACTAGATTCACACATCCAACACTTAGCATTTGCAGAGACAACATCATTTCTTTTCCATTAAAGTTAATTATTTGTATGCAAGAAGTCTTTTCAAAGCTCAAAGGAAGTATTAAACCCAGTAATCAACATGTCCTTGAAATTTATCTTTTAGACAGTCAACTGCAGACAAACAACATATGCTTATGTCACACAAGTTCCAAGAGAGTCTCTGAAGTCCCAACACACTGGAGATACTGGAAAATACACACATTTTATTCACTGAATTTTACCTTTCAGTTACTCACCTCCACACATCCTAGAAGATAACATGTAATTTAAAATATACTGTTGCCCAGTCAACGTGGTGAAAAAGAATGTTGAATATTCAGGTTATATGACATGATCAGAGAGGCTGTAACAACAACAGATATGAAAGACCATCTGTACTTTGAATTTGACAAATATTTCATGAAAATATAAGATAAAATTCAAATTTTAAGCATGTTAAATGATTGCTTTATGGAGGCTCCAGTCAGGAAGTAAGGGAAGAAACTTCTAACCAGGTCCTGACTAGTAGCAAGGTGTGGCTTAAGAGCTGTGATTAAAGAGCTGCTCTGCATAGCTCAAGCAGATGAAAACATGCCTAGGTTCAACACCCATAGGAACAAACAGACTTGCAAATTCTGCTATTTCTTGGTGCTACAAAAAGCAGAATAACAAAGAATAAGAAAGTTGCTAAAATCTGTGAAGGGCAGTCAAAAGGGTAAATTATTGCAGTAGGCTCAAAATTGTTTAAAACCATGTTAGAGGGATGAGTCATAGGTACACCAATTCTAAAAATAAGTTATGAAGTTGGGAAAATCTAGTTAAATATCAAAGTAGGAGAAGGTAGTAAAAATCCATGTCTGCTTTGAAATACTGAAGACTTATGCAAATGAGGAAGATAGAAAGGTTCTTAATCTTTAGCAGGTTTTAGCAGGCCAAACATGAGCTTGGAAAACAGCTTTCAAAGAACTAAAACCAAGTAATGCAGATTAAAATATTTTTAAATTTTCAAATGCATAAAAAGAAAGATGCCTGCAAAAAGATCACAGAAAAAGTAGAATATTTAAGCTTAACAGGAGTATGCAAAGTAGATAATTCTAAAGCTATTCTTTTTTAATCTACGTATCCAGTAGGGTGACTATTCTGAAAAACCTTCCTTTGCAAGGTAAATATCAGTGATCCATGCCAAACTGAAAGAAGAATTGGTAAAGTTGGCAAAATGATTTTTCGGTAACAGATAGCATAGAATTCCAAGGGAAATCAAGGGTTAAACAGCTGATCTCTTGCTCATAACAAAGAATTGAATTTGTGACTTTCAGAATAAAACACATCATGAAGCTCACATCATGAATAAAGCTCTCCTGAAGAGAAGTGTTTCCTTCTAAATTATAGGGGCCTTCTGAAGAAATTAACAAGTAGAGTGATAAATCAGATTTGCATTCGCCCCCCTTGGAATGCCACAAGGTGTCTCACAGGTTCCAAAGTGAACACTTCTAGGCATAGGATGATGGCTGATGTCCTCACACAGTTGGGAAACAGAAACTCAAAGAAAACTGACTAGATTTTGCAGAGCCAGAAGTGCCAAGTGGGGAGTTACGAGTTGTATTCATAAATTGATACAGAAACCTGGATGAACAATGAAGAATGTAGTGTGTTGATGGTCCTGACATATTCACAGTATCAAAAAACAATGACTACTTTCAACAAACAGAGAAATTTAGAAGATTCTGCTTTGGGCCAATAAAATTCATCATAGATAAATAAAAAGCTATTTGTGTATGGAAAAAAAGAAATCATCTCTACAAATACATTGAAAAGAGCTGCCCAATCAGGTACATCAATAAAATGATCAATGGAAATTAAAAAAAAAAAAAAAGAATTTTTTTAATAATTAGGAAAGAAACATAAAATTTCATTGTGACTATGTAGAAAACTACGTTGTACCTTCCTGTTAAATGCTCCAAGTTGTCACATCCAAAAGGGCACACTGAAAATGAGAAGTTTTACAGGAGAATGGCAGTGATTATCAAGGTAAGAAATGTTCCTGTACAACAAGTGACAAGACAGACTAGGACCCTTCAGCCTGAAAAAGACAGGGCAGGGTGAGGAGTACGTGGCACAAACGCACACAGCCGTGAGCAGAACATGCAAAGCAAGTCATGACCTTGCTCTCACCTCAGCTGCAGTGCATAAAAACTGGTGTAACTACACTTAAAGTGAAATCCTTTGAAGATGATAAAATGTAAAGTGTTGCTGCTCTCTAGGAAAGCCTCTGACCAGAGGACATGGGATTTTGGGACAGCATTCCAGGAAATGCCAGGACACTTTTGCCACGTTCTGGAGATCCACAGCCGGCCTTTGTCAGACAGAACAAATGGTCTGAACTGATGTGGTCTCCCTCATGTCACTCGTGTAACACTGAGACCCTTCACTGCCTCCCAACTGAATGCAATCTTTGACTGCAGCCTCCATGAGTGTGAGTTCTCTTCTTTGCACATTTAAAGTACTCAGAAAAAAGACAGCACTAGCTATATTTGACTAAATTCATAAGAAATGGCTGGGACAGTATTTCACGTCAGTTTGCACAATGAGCAAAATGTATTTAATAAAAAAATATCTTTTCTTTTCTTTCTAATCATTCAGCTATTGCCCAATCAATTTGAAAGAGCTGATAGCATCAGGCAGATTTCCAGCTGTGCCTTATCTGTAACCAGGAAATAATATGTAAGCTTGCTCATGGAATAATGAACAAGCAATTAACAGAATTAAGACAGTTTCCAAATGGATCCTGTCTCTCTTCACATATCAGTGGTGCACTTAAAAAAATTCTGTAGCTATTTTCATCTACCCTCCAGTTTCTCTAGGGCTGATTTTTACTACATTAGCTCAGAATTACTGTGCTCCTGACAGGGCGAGGTGAGCTCCCAAAACGATGGGAGCTGAGAAAATTCACAGTAAATAGGAATGTTCAGGTTATCCCTTCTGTAACATCTGCATGACACTGTTTTGTACTTGTGAATAAAAAACTCTTAACAGATGTTTCCATATATATGAATGCTTCTGTAGAGGCAGTTAGAACTGCTTAGAAAGGCTATCATAATCCATTAGCCATAAGGGAAAATGGAAAATAAAAGTTTTAATAAATGGTACTTAAGGTACTCTTCAATGCATTGGCACAAAAAAAAAATAAAATCCTAAGCATCATTTATTAGATTTTTTAAAATAGTAATTACCATGTAATGATGGTAAAAATGAGTGAAGAAATTAATTTAAAAGTAATTATTTAAAGTATTATACAACTATATTTCTACAGCTAGAAAAGATCCACTACAAATAATGGAGAAAGTGCAGAACCTTGGGACCTCAGTTCTCAGTAACCTAGAAGCTAACTCAATCATCTCTGATTTCTCCTCTTCTTTTAAATTGTATAATTCTATTCCGTAAATCTCTCAGAATTTAAGAAAATGGAAAAAAGAGGTATTTAAAAGAGCACTGCCTCAGAAATATCAAACTTTCTCTTCAATATGAAATCCTGGAAGGGTAAGGAACAAACCAACTAATTTAGCCAGGAGAGTGTATCACTTTACCTTGGGGTAATGCTGATTCTGGCTGTTCCCATGGGATTTAGGAGGTGTGCTGGAGGTCTCACAGAAGTAAAAAAAACCAACAGGAGCACTGTATGAAAGAAGTCTAAAAACACTGTGTTCTTTTCTCTAATTTCATCATAGCTTGTTTCCATTGCTGCTGCATTTTATGCTTTCACAACATTTTAGTCGATTTCACCCTTTTGATACCCACAGCACATTGCAATAAAAAGAGATGCACTCCTTGGTGAGGGAATGGCAAAGCTGTGGCAGCTTCACGTACTGGTTGTTAAAACAGAGCTGATGAAACATTCTGTTTGTTGTTTGGTAGCTTAGCTACTTCATCAAGCATTCTGCTTATTTCCCCTCATTACTGGAATTATGCCTTTCAGCTACGGAGACCAAGAACATTAATATATGATTTAGGCAACAAGAATATTAAAAGTGTGTGTGAATGAAATACTGACTAGGCTAAAAAGAAAATGGGGCAACGCTGAGCATCCTCATTCCCCTGGTACATCATGCAGATCTTACACACTGCTTTAAGGATACATGCTCAAAACAAAGAATAAGGCCCTTTTATATATATTTTTTTTTCCATATTAGCAAAAGCTCTTCATAGCCTTTCCACCCAGAAAATAAGGAAATAAATGAAAATTCTGCATTTTTCAGTTTCCTCAATGATGCAAAGAATAGCATTTTATTTTAGAATTCCTTAATCTTTAGTTTCTGTCACACACTAGTTTAACCATTACATTTTGGGGCTTTTTCTGGCTTTTGTTGACTGCAAGACCCCTGAACCTAAAGGAAAACAAATCCCCACCCACACACACCCCCAAAGCAACAAACAATCATATTTCAAAGTATCTGGGCCCATCATTCCATGATGAACACAAAGACCATGTTTCTGAACAGACAGATACACAATGAACATTATCAGTACAGGATTGAACTGCAAGAACAAGAAAACTTAATGTGACTTAACTCTTTCATTCCCAAGCAATCTGATAAAAAACATGGTTGACTTTTCAGATTGAAAGTTTAAGCATTTTTTAAAGCTCTGAATGGATAGTTTTACTTTTTCTGACTATTTTTGGTTTTTATTTCTAGAAGATAAAGAGTAAATTAAGTGATTTCTGTCTCACTGACTTCAACATTTTAAGAAACCGGTCTCAAAGATGCCAAGTAACTACTTCAAAAATTCCTAAGCACTCAAATTTTCAAAGCATGGATTAGTGAAATGGATCAGAATTGTCATCATGGCTCCTGCTAAAGGTAATGCTAAACAAAACTCCCACAGTCCTTAATGAGATAAAATTAGGTCAATGCTGAGAGTTCCCATTTCCATGAAGTGAAAAAACACAACACCACTGAGATTTTTGCTATAAATCCAAAGCTGATAAAAACAATCTGCCATGCTTTTCCTGGTGTGTTCAGGCATAGAAAAGAGAACATGGTTGGGCCAGGGAAAACACCACCTTTTCCATGAGCAGCAGGGAACAATTGTGGAATGGTGATGCTCCAAGGGAAGCACAGATCCTCCCACCATTTCAGACCTTGATGAAAGAAAAAGTTACAAGTCTGGCAAAGTGACAGAATATATGGGACACGTAGATTTTAAGGATTTTTGTCAGCTATTCCGTGTGTGCAGTTATGATCAGATACACAGATGGAGAACACAATGATGAAACTTGACGAGTGTTAGATGAGCTTTAATTAGGGTTAAAAAATGGAGATGATCTGGCAAGTATACAATATTACAAGAGCATCAGTTTTATGGTTTAATGGATTGCTGTTGCACCCAGAAAGCTGTCCTCGCCCTAAATAGCAAGCTCAAACAAATACTTTATATATATATATATATATAAAAATGTATAAATGCATATGTAAACATATGTGCCTGTACTTATTAATATGTAAATTATTTCTCTTTTCCTTCTAAACAATAACAACATTTTCTCTAGCTATTGTTCACTCCGAATTTCTTACCAGCCTCATGTTAGAAATTAGCCTGGAAAACTGATTTAAAAAATGTAAATCTTTAAGCTTTGGGTCTCCTTAGGAAATATCATGAGAAGAGTTGTGATAGAGATGGACAAAAAGATAGAAAACAGTTACAGAAAACAGAGATGAAGTTGTGGATGAGGAAATAGAGCATTAAGTCAGATAAGCAGGGAGTATCATAGCTGTGAATGACCTTAAAAATAAGGAAAAGTGATCTGAATTGAAATTGCTATGAATTGGAAGCCAGAAGATGGATTTGAGGAATGCAGATATTATTGAAGAGGTAATAAAAGTAAACGAGATGAGTACTGAAAGTTGTAGTACTATGGGTTTGATTGACAGGTAAGGATGGTGCTATTCCATCACATTGAGAAAAAAAATAGAATTTAGAAAGGTACAGGAGAAAATGAAATTCTGGATGGATAGACAGACTTTAGGAAATCAGATGGTATAGAGGTTATGGGGTGTGAGGGGGAAAGCCTGAAAGGATGAGGATAAATTGATTCTGGAAATATAATTTTCAGTTTACTACATAGCCTGGGAATGTATCCAGTAATCAGACTTAGTGTTACAAAGATAGATTGCTCAAGTAAGTCTTACTGTGCTGTTGTATCTTGCTTGATTTTCTGGGGAGCAGAAGTCTAAAATTTACCCCAGTATAAATATCCTTCTTTCAAATTGCACCTGGATATCCTAAGAAACAAAGCTTATTCACAGGCTTGCTGCCTACCTTCCCTCTGAAAACCTTTTCAATAAATCACCTAAATCCAACTCAGTAAGTCTGGCTGCATCAGAAACATCAAGTCTGAGAAAATCAGCTTCTGAGTAGGAAAAAAAAAAAGATTAAATTTGTATCCCTGCAGAATGAGGAACTGTTTGAGTTTTCATTCATCAGCTGGTCACTCAAACAGCCATACATATTCATTTCAATAAATTAGCTCAGTAGCAGCCTGAAAGAAGTCACAAAGTACTCTTCTATCCATCTGGGGATTCAAACACCTGAGAAAGTCAAGGTACAGTGGAAGAACATAGGGAGTAGAGGAAAAAAAAATAAATAAAGAAAAGCAGCAGAAAAAAAAGGACGTATTAGATATAAACCCTTAGAAACAGAGAATCATGAGTTCCAATGCTCACAAAACAACTTCCTGTACAAGATTCTCCCTTTGAGGTGTGTATAAAAGAGAAAGCAAAGAAAAATATCTGTTACTCTCTTTATGAGCTGTTTTTTATTCTCTGATGTTGATGACTTAAATCAATCACAGATACATCAGAGTTCAGATTTATTCACTTGGCATCCAGCTCATTTGCACTGTGCACTTCTACTGCTTAAAGTTTCCCTTTGCCTTGAACGCTTCATGAACTGCATGAGACAAGATTCCAGACAAGTCCAGATACTTATGGCTGGTGTAGACTAAAAATTCCAGACTAAAAACCCTCATTCTCTCTCTGAGAACTTGTGCAGAAGGCAGGTCCAGTCCCACCATCCTCATTCCCCCAACACCCCAGTGCTGTTCTTTTGTCACATATTATAGTAGCCTGGTAGTAGTCAAGAGTTCTTAAGCATAAATGAAGGCAAATCTTAGAAAAGGTGTTATTCTGTGGGCTTGGGTGGTGCTGCCAAAATACCCAGATGTGCTGATTAAACTCTTCTGCAACAGATCTCTTCAAAGTTCAGTAATCCAACCAGTAAAGAAAATTTTGGCAAACATAACATTGTATAGAGACTAAAAGAGCTTCAAGTTCTTGTTTCTGAAAAAGAAACTGCAAAATCCATACCACTACACCTAACTGGTTTCTAATTTTTTAAAAAAATATACAAAATACAATCTTTATAACAAACTGAGTTTTAATCTACTTGTAATATTAATCAATGTTGCCTGGTAACAGTTTACATACAAAATATGTACAGTATCACACATCTGTATGCCCAATCCTCAAGGCATACATTATTCAATGACTAGGAGCAAAATCCACTGCAGAGTAATGACTCAACAACCCAAAGATAAGAAATCAATGCAGCTAACATGACTGAGCACATACTTAATGATATTCTCATGATCCAGATCTGGTATTTGGAGAAACAGAAAAATTCTATACATTCCTTGATGAAGTTTAAGACATTTATGGGTCAATAAATGGTGAGTGCCCTTCCATTTCAGTTAAGCAAATAGTTGTTTCTACTAGGAAACAAAGATTGGCGTTGTGGAATGAACTTTGTTTCAGTTCAACAGTAGCATATTTGCACTAAAACAAGCATTCTGCACCCTCACTGATTTTATTGAGATTTGGCAAAATGAGCTCTGATTTATATTTAGATTCTAATCAAGGTAACCAGATATTGTTATTACTGTGGCTGGAATGCACAGAGACATTCTTTTGTGTTCCCCAAATCCCCTCCCATACTATGTACTTACACAGAACTCAACATGCTATTTTGGAGGTCTTCCTTGGTGGTGGGAAAAATATTTATTGACAGAAGAAGGGTAGTGAGGATAAGACTGGAATTGTTTTAGCTCTCATGTGTTACACACTTTTGGAGGTGTTATAAAGGGGTGGGATTAACATTCACATCAGTGCAGGTTTCAGGAATCAGAAAACATCTTTACAGGACTTATGACACCTCTTGGGCTTCCAAGCTATCACGTAAAAAATTTATGCAGATATGTCCTGTGTCACTCCTGAAAGAATAAAGTAAATTTATTTCCTATTCTATGTAAGAGATCTGGATCAACCATTTTCCTCCATTTTCTAGCAATTTGCTTCCTCAATATTTATATTAGCCCTCTTTTACTCTATCAAGTGGGCTGTAGAACAAGTCTGTTTCCTCTGCACAGTCACTTTCCAAGAATACTTCACAATTCACAATTTTGATGTTCATCTCTTAGTGGATGAAGCTTGCAGTTTCCATCCTATGCTAACTCTGCAGCCATTCTTAAATCCAACTAATTCTGAAATACATTCCCAGTCATTAAACTGGAGCTGAGAAAAAAAAAAAAAAAAAATCCTGTATAGTCAGATCATGCTATAAACAAGAACTTGAGGGCCGGTGTTTTGGAAAGCTTTTAGTAACTTCTCAACCACAGAAAACAAACCACAGGTTACATCTTCTTGTGTTTGACTTCTATGAGATGATGATATGAAAATACCCAGTGATGTGCTTTCACAGTTTCTGGCTGATATCTAGGTTTGGAAGGACAGGAGCTAAAATTCAGTTAATGTCAGCTGTAGCTGATAATAGTGAAAATGTATTTACTAACAGTTCTGAGCAAGATATGGTGCCTTGCCATAAAAGCTGGTGCCTTGCTATACATTTGAAGTTATGTGGAACTATCACCACAATAAAACTTAGTTCTCCTTTCCCCTCTCTGCTGTGCTGTTCCCTTCATCCATGTGATGAACCAGCCACACCTCACTCTGGTGCCTTCTTCTGCTAACAAGAACACAGAGTAAACGGGTAAATATTTTGATTCTTAAACCCAAATTCAGAGGCTCAGGGTCTGGTGCAATCAAATCCTTGCTCCAGGAGAAGGGCTCACATTTGACAGAGCTTCACCTTGCCCCAGGGGTGTGCAGGATGGCAAAAGAAGAACTTTCTTGAAAAACTTTCTATAAAACAGTTTAATTGTTCTGAATTATTTGTTGTTACATTGTTAAATATTTCATTATTGACGCTAAACTGAAGTTATTTTGTTGAAATTTTAATGGTTTTCTTATTTTGCCTGCTCTGGCCAGCAATTCACAGTTATTTAAATCTACTATTCATGGCATGAAAATGGCTGTTAATTTTTTTATCCAGAGTGCAGAATTTTGCCGCTAACAAAATCAGTTTTTTAGTCTATGATGCAATAACATATTTTAATGTTATGAAGACCAAAAGACTCGTTGAGTACTATAACCAGGCTCGTGTTATACAATGTTATACAAATATTTCATTCTCTGAATTAGTCCCTGGAGTTATCCAACATTTCAGCTTCAAGATTCCATCTATGGCACACAAGGCATTGCAGCTTGAGCCTATCTCACATTGCTACTTTGGATTTGTACTCTCCTCCTCCTCATATGCTGCATAAATTTAATGCAAGATTTCTCAGTTATGAGCAACAGTCCAAACATGAGTCTTTTGAGGTAAAGAATCTACATTTTACTCTCTAAGAGAATTTGGTTGTAAGGATTCACTGATGTTACAGAATGAGACCAAGAGCAGAATTTGTCCTTTTGTCTACGAACTTTTAAAAGCTGAAACCCTTTGTGATTTTAATCAAAGAACAAAAGTATTAATGAAGGTCTTACCCATTCTATTTTTGTAAGGAACTTGGTCTCTAAGTCTCAAGTGTCTGAAACTACAGAAGCTTAATGGAAAAAAAAAAAAAACATGATGATAAGGTCTTTCTTTGGGGTTTGGATTTTTTTTTTCCTTTTTCTCCCTTGCCCCAAAAAACTGTCTACTGATTAAGAGCTTTCTGAATATTTAACAGTTGAATCTTGACTTATAAGGGGAAAATTAGTATTAGACTCCAAGGGTCACCTTTTGCATTCAGGTATATCAGTTCACCCCAATTTAAGTCAGAGACTGTTCATAACCCATCTAAAACTAAAAAGAAGTTAGACTCTTACAAGGGGATTCAAAGAATGAGTATAACACACAAAGGATAGAGGACAGAATTTAGGAAACAATAAAAAAAATTAAAAAGAATAAAAAAGCTAAGTGCTCTTACCCATTACATGAATAAAACTCTATACTGAGAGATGCAAATGTGAATGTTGATGTCATCACTACACCCTCCTGTGTCTGCACTCAAAACCAGGAATCATCCAGAAACACCCACCCATTCCTTTTTAAAGGGCTGCATTATTGCAATTATGACAAAATAAAACCACTGACTTAAATCCACCAGGAAGTGTAAATAATTAATACTTCCCACAGTGCATTACCAACAGGGCCACTTTGGAAAGGGACAGGAAGCAAAGAAAAAGAGAAGTGGAGAAATTATGTTTGTTTGTTCAATTTGTTAATTCGGTTCCCCACAGGCACTTTTAACTAACCTTTTAATTGCAATTACAGACACACCTATGCTGGCATGTCCTGCAACCTTTACTTTCAATGTTTCCAAATTTCCCTTCTCTGTAAATTTCTACTTTTTATGAAGACAGGATGACAGTAGACATTAAACTGGAGCTGAGAAAAAGAAAAAAGGGTTTAGACTTCAAATAGAAACCTTGCTTTAGTCTTAACTGATGAAAAGGGCATGGCTGCCTGTGGGTTTTTGTAAAGAATCCCTACCTGTTACAATTTAAAAAGTTTAAAACCCAGGTGCATCAATCCTTTTTCTCAACCAAATGGCAATGGGCAACTGAGAAGATCTCACAGAGCAGCACCTAGAATTTTTTTAACATATTTATATTACATATATTGTGGTGAAAACCATATCCATACACCAAAGAGCAACTTCAGAGGTTTAGAAATATCCTACCATTCCTATTGCCATAGCCTTTAACAAGCAGCCTTGGGGGATGATTGTGAAAATAAATATTTGTGTTAGTAAGGACTGATGTCTACATTAGTAGGTAGAAAAGACAAAAAGGGTAAAATTCAGTTTTTTAAGATTCACTTTATTGAACTCCCCATCTTTTAACTGATGTTTCCAATGACAACCAACCATGCTGGCCTATGCTGAATAAACTCTGCCTCATGAAACTGGGATCTCAGAACAAAATGACTTGTTTTCTGAAAACTGACAATGTTTTCACGTAAAACAGAAGTGTTTTACTGTTAGTAGCAAAACATGTTTGCAAATACTTCTAATAGTTAATTTGTTTTAAATAAAACCCGAGATGAGTAACTTGTTTTACGTCTCTTGTTTCAAAAATAACCAGTGTCACAGATGCAAAAGCTTCTTTTTTTTTCCTCTCTCATCCTTTCACTTTTGTGTTCACTGCAATAATGACAGACACACATAGGGATGATTTGTAATTAAATTAAAATCAGCAACAAAAGGTGTGTAAAATGCATTTGCTCCGAAACAATAAACAAGCACATGATTAATTGCTTGCAATATGCCTACCTTTGATGTGTGAAAATAAAGATGATGCAGCACCTGATCACCTTCTAATCAATTCAACATCCACCTGGTAGCAAAGCACATCATTTAGTGCCAGTTTAGACAGGTTCCATGACAGAATTTCCAAGACCTCTGGCAGAAAGACATCAAAACAGGAAAAAAATTATATCCATTTAATTCTTCCTCCTCTACTACAATGACTTAGACCACAATTTCCACAGAAGGAAAATATCCCCCAAATGTCTATAATTCAAATAATGCTGTAGAGCAAAATGTAGAATACATAACTAGTCATTTTTAGGCACCCTGATAACAGAGAAATATAATCACCATTGGCACAGTATATGTCTTTTCTCTCGATTTGCCATAATTTCCTGTGTATTCGCAGAATTATACTCACAAAAACCACAAAGAAATAAAATACAGAAGAGCCCCTTAGCAGTGGCATCTAATTTCACTGACATTGTGTTTTGAATCTCTGAGCACTCTCTTGAATTGCACTGTAGCACAGGAAGACTTATTAAATACACCAGGCATGCAATTATGTCCACAATGAAAATAAAGAGGAAAAGATGTGGTAATAAGAAATATCATTCCTCCTGTGTGCAAAATTCTATTACTCTGCTTGTAAGTTCAAAAGCATAAGAGAGTTGACCCTACTTACTTTCTTTGTAATATTTACAGGGGAAACTTGGATTACTGTTGGTTTTCTTTGTTTTACTGGACAAGCAGTTCCATTTCAGTGGTGAGTGATGATAACACAGATCATCTGAGTTTTACGGTACTCATCTAAGTATTTTACGGTATTCACCTAAAATGTGTTGTTGTCAAAGCAATAGTTTACACTGGATTTCAGCAAGGTTGCAAGTCAAAGTCTATACCCAATAGATTTGGGAAAATACCCTTGTTTTTTCCCCACACAAACCTTGTAGATATGTCTGGAATGCCAGAAACTTGAGATTTTGAGATGTGAACAACTGAATGTGAAGAAATGCAACAGTGGAATTTACAGCAAAATGAATAAACTAGGTTCCCTAGCAGCGCTAAAATATTTATGCCCCATCCCCACATGCATCTATACTCTCTCTTTACATCTCCCACACAGATGACACCCTTTTGTAACTGGATGTAGGGAATAAAGAAGAAAGAGGAAGTTAAGTCACTGGCTTCTAATTTTGTTTTCTTCCAGTAGCTCGGGGGTATTAAGAGTGTAATAGCGAAAAGATAAGTGTGCAAACGTTCATATAATAGGATTTCACCTTCAAGGCTGCACAACATCACATGATTCAGGAATTATCTGTATTAGCAGCTTTTCACAAATTCAGGAAAAAAGCACATTTGTATAAACAGATCTAATATTAAAAAACAAACAAACTACCATTAAAAAAAACCAAAAACACAACCACATTTTGCTAAATATGAAAATACTTAAGATATGAAAACTAGCAAAGGTATCCATCCTTTCATTCCTAAGCAGAACATGAAAGCTCAGAGCAATGCAGGGAGATAACTTACATTATGACTACAGGCAACTGGTGACTCTAAAATCTGCTTAGCTCCTTGGAGATTGGTTGCATTCTTTCCCTATCAGATGACCACTCGAGTTTCACAGACTGCTCTACAGCTCTTTTTTACAGCAGGGAGCATTCTGCCCAAGCCCTGGCAAGTTGTCACTGATTGTTTCAAATGTTCTGTATTCAGCTATTCACGGGATGATTCACTGGCTTTTCAAACTGTAAGCCAGCCTGGTGTGTCAAATATGCTTCTGCAGATAAAGGCATTTGTAAATGTAAAGGCATCTGTAAAAGCAAAAGGTGTTTAACTATGTATGCAGCCTTCACAAAGCCCAGGCAGCGAGCGTGAGACTGCTCCTGGTGAGAAAGAAAATAATTCAGCATCACTTTTCCTCCTCCTGAATTCAGATTGCAAAATAAAGATTTAGTAGGCTCCCACATAACGAAGTTAGGAATTTTAACAATACATCAGGGCTGGCCTACCACTATTTCTCTGTTTTCTGCACCACAGAAATGTTAGCACTGTGTCTCCCAAGGAGCCATGATCCCTTTACAGTGTGAAAAGTGTATAAATACAGGGGCTGGGAGGCCTCAGTGGGCAAACCTACTGGCAACAAAACAATAAACACTCTGGCATATATTTACAGACACAAAATCCTGGCTTGCATTTGAATTAATTTACTCAGAAAAAAAAAAATAAAATAAAGAAGCAAAGGTTTGAGCAGAGGAAAAGGGCAGAGAGATCCTAACGTTTCAATACTTAGTTACTTCCTAAAATTTCTCTTAAATCATGATTCCATTATCTTCTCACTTCTTTCTTATATTTCCATATTCTCTTACCCACAGCTCTATTGCTTTTAGAAAGGGAGAAGGAAAAGCACAAAATTCTGAAGGTTGCAAAAGACCTCTGAGGTTATGGGGACCAACAATTAACCCAGAACCACCATTTTCACCAGTAAACCAAGAGCCACACCCACACACTTTTTGACCACTTCCAGGAATGGTGATTCCACCTCTTCTGTCGGCAGCTTGCTCCAATGCCTGAAAAATTCAGTGAGGAAATTTTCCCTACCCAATCTAAGCGTTCCCTGGTGGAACTTGAGGCCATTTCCTCTCATCCTGTCACTTGTTACCCAGAAGACTGATCCCCATCTCACTATAATTACAGAATTATTTAAGTTTGAAAAGACTTTTAAGGCCATCAAGTCCAACCATTAAGCCAGCACTGCCAAGTCCACCACTAAAACATTCTCCTCACTTCCACTGTCTCTTAAATACATCCAGAGTTGGTGACTCCACCACTGCCCTGGGCAGCCTCTTCCAACACTTCACAATCCTTTTGGTGAAGAATGTTTTTCCTAATATCCGATCTAAACCTCTCCTAGGCACAACTTGAGGCCCCTTCCCCTCATTCTATAGCTGATTACCTGGGAGAAGAGACCAACCCCCATTTGCCTAAATCCTCCTTTCAGAAAGTTGTGGAGAGTGATAAGGAGTACACTGAGTCTCCTTTTCTCCAAGCTAAACCCTCCCAGCTCCCTCAACCTAATAAAACTTGTGCTCCAGACCCTTCATCAGCTCTGCTTCCTTCTCTGGACTCGGTCCAGCACCTCAATGTCTTTCCTATAGTGAGGGGCCCAAAAATTAGCATGGAATTTGAGGTGAGGCCTCACCAGTGCTGCTCACAAACCCGAGCTGGCTGGGCTTGATCTCCTGATTGTCCTGTAGATCATTTAAGATGTGATGGCACTAGAGATGATCTGCTCCATGACCTTCTCTGGCACCAATGCAATGGTAGTACATGTAGTAGAACATGTAGTTCTCCAGTTTCCCCATACAGCCATTCCTTTGGATGTGTGTTACTTTTGCTAACCTCCTCCCAACTGGGACCCCCCTATTTGGGCACAGCTGCTGGTAAAACAATGAAATTTGTTTGGTGACCTGTTCTGGCAGTTTCCTCAGCAGTCTTGAGTGGATCCCATCTTGCACCATAGACTTGTGTGTTTCAGTGGTGTAGCAGACCTCAGCAAAAAAGAATGATATTTTCCCCCCCACAACTAGTTCAACTGAAAAAAATTAGTTCCTCTTCCTTTAGGATTAATGAAGACAAATTGAGTGTGCACTGTGGGAGGTCTCCTAGTGAAGAAGAAGCATGAATATGCCTAAAGCAACTCCAAGTTTAAATAAAACACGGTGTTAGCATGTTAACTCTTCTTCTCACTGACTTGTGAAGCTGTGTGCTGTACTGTAACTCAGAACACTCCACAGCAATCTTTGGCAGTTTTGAGTCTCCCTAAATCTTGTATGTGTGAAATAGCAGATCATATTGAGGTGAGAAAAATGAGTGCAACAGGGGACGGAGCAATAGATACACAATGCATATTTTAAGTTTGGTGGTACCTCTTATTAAATATATATATATATATATGTATGTACATACCCAAAATAGAACACTCACAAAGTAGAAGAATAAGTTGTAGAATTGTTACATGCTCCAAGAAAAGACAGAAAACCCTTTAAAATAGGAAATCGTTAAACTTTAAGATCAAGAAATAGCACAGGCACAGAACACTGCATAGAGGGAATTCAAGGCAAGTAATAGTCAATGTGTACAAATGATGTGGCACAATAGATTCTGCCTACAGTGAAGAACTTTGTTATACCCACGTCTACTTTCCAACCTCCCTAGAAAAATCAATGCCCTTCTGCAGCATGGAAATGGATTGTAGAGAGATAGCAAGTGCTTGCTGAGCCAAGTGGGGAATGCCAATGAGACTCCAGTTTGTTTTGACACAGCACCCAGTTGCACCACTGAAGAAACAGGCACAGAATTTGTCTTCATAAAAAAAAAACTTTGGGGGATGAAAAAATGCACAAAAAATGTTACAGTCCTGTCTGCAGTGCTGGCAGATGGCATGAAATTGCCACCATATGTGATTGTGAAGCGTAAAACAATGCCGAAGGAACAGCTGCCTACTGGAATAATTGCTAGGTGTCAAAACAAGGATGGATGCCTAAAGACTTAATGAAGGATTGGCTGAACATCGTTTGCAGTAGGTGACCGGGTGTGCTATTAACAGAAAGGAGAAATGCTTGTCCTAAACACATTCCAAGGGAACCTACCAGTAGCAAAGAGTAGTATCAGAGAAGTTACTTCTCTGGACCAAATGAGAGGAGAACGTTCACAGCTGCAGGTGGCCCCATGTATTACCAAACAAACCCTTTGAAGACCATTTGAAATCTATTCAAAATGGTTCTAGAGATGTGATTTTGTTATAACCCTTAGAGAAAATAATGTAGTTGAGCACAACAATGGAGTTAGAATGATACCAGATAAACCCAGAAGCTGCACTTGAAACTTTTAAGAAACTCCTTATTTCATTTTCTGTGTTGGAATCAAAGGCAATTTGCTTGAGTTCAAAGAATTTGAGAGCAGGGAAAACTCTGAAAATGGACAAGAGCAGGAGAGAGAATTGAGAGAAATGAAGACGGATGGGACATGTAATAAATATTTTTTGTTTAAAACCTTCTATTTTGGATGCAAGGAGAAGTTGTCTTCTATTCAAACCTGTCATCTTTCCTGGTTAATGTAGTAGGTGAGTCTGATGCTCAGTCTCAGCATCCCAACTGCAAATGCACAAGAGGGAGGTCCGAGCTGCCTTGCAGAACCCCTGTGTACCATGAGCTAGGGCCAGCCACGTGTCTGGGGAAGGGACAACAGTGCATCTTCTCCACTGGCTCTAATTCCATCTGAACTAGTGAAATTCAGCTGGAAACAACTGCATTATCAGAGCACCTCTGCCTTTCAGATTATAGACAATAACACAGACCTACCCCTCACACAACAGCTCAACGGCCTCACGTACTCCTAAAAACCCAAACCCACACAACCAAAACACAACAAACCCCAAAACAAAACAAAAACCAACCCTGTTCCCCAAAAACCCACACATATCTACAACCAACCAAACAACCAATTCCAGCCATATGAAGTACCTCTTCACACAAGGAAAAAAAAAAATCAGTCAGAAAATATTTTTATGAATTTGTCTTTTGTCCTCCCATGGATTTTGGCCTATCAGTTACATACTTTTTTTCTTTTTTTTTTTTCCTTCCTGAACACTAGTGACTAGGTGACTTTGAAATGTCTTGGGTTTTAAATCAACAATGCACATAACAATATGATTTTGTGCCACTTACGTATAAACGTATCTAGACAGGTAATTATAAACTCACAGGAGTCCTTACAAAACTTCAAAGCTTACCCACACTATTGAGTTGCTTTTTCCTCTTGCAACATTCAGAGGCATATCAATTTAAACATTCTGTTGTGATAGTAGGCCTTTATGCATGAGAAATCTTCAGCATGAAGTGCCTAACAAAAATATAATGGAGGCTGTGTAAAGAGATCAACTGCTCCCTGCCACGCTTAATGTAGTCTACATTGTGTAAATGATAGTTTCTCCCAGAAGCATCTAAAATTTCTGATTTTAAACACAATTGCATTGGAAATTTTAAGACCTGAGGAGACTGACACAGTTCTTGCTCAGTTCTATTGGAATAGCACTCGGAGCTGGTTCCTCCTTGCTGCTTCTAGAGCACCCTTTTAAGAGAGTGTGATTTAAAAGAGTGTTCTGGAGCTGGAAGAGCTTTAAATAGATTAACTGGATATTTGCATCTTTACTACTTCCCAGTAGCTATACTAATTTAGGACTAAATCTTTCTTGGGTTGATTTACTTCATCCTCAGCTGTATCCTTTGTCAGCACTGAGACTTGTCTCAGTAATTAAAGGAGCAGCATCAGTGCCCAGACAACCATTCGAGAGATACAAAGACACCTTAGTGTCACCTTTGTTCACACATGATTTTGGTGTGATCCTTAACTTGTGACATCACATCCCAAACACAGTCTGCATTATTTCAAAATTAGTTCCTAGATCTAAAATTTAAAAAAAGAAATGAAGTGGCACAACCATTTAGCCTCATGGCAAATAAGTTCAGCACTTGCACATCTTTAAAAATATGGAGTTGCTATATTAAAGTTAATTTAAATCTCTCTTCAATATGGCTCCTATTTATCACTTTTTAAGACAAATCTATGTGAAAGAAGTGTACCTTGGCTTCTTGAATATTGCAAAGGAAAGATGTTTACATTTATAGCTCCCACAGAAGCTTTAACTCTATTCCCCTATGCACATACTTTTCAACAAGACCTTTTGGTACATGATCACTTGCAGCACTTATGGGGAAACAGGCTGCTGGCTACTGCACATTGTTAGATTTATTGGGAGTGGGCTGGGAATAATTGTTGCTTAGGAGGTGGTAGGTACCAGTTTTTTAAACAGGTAAAGCAATGCCCCACTTCTGGCTTCCTGAGAAATGATCTCTCCTTTAGGATCAATGTTCTATTAAAATAAATAATTCAACTGAAATCAAATTTCAGGCAAGACAGAAGGGAGTCTTGGGTTGCTTTCTCTATCTGTGGAATATATGGAGGATATTGAAACTATCTCTTCCAAACAAAAGATGTTTCAGCACACTGGCAAGACAAAAAGCAGTACAGTCCAATGTCTGAAGGTTACTTCTGCAAATATTATTAGCCCTAGACCTAAATCTGTAGCTTTGTTGGCCAAAAAAAGATAATTTATTAACTATAAAGAGTTTAATATTTCTCTGACAGAACAAATACTTAATAGAAAGATTCCTTAAGTGCAATGTGAGATCACCATGAGATAGAGTGTGATGTGTGTGTCTGACCAAAGAATGATCTTAGTAACTACTGACAGTGGGATATTAATATTTCTAATTTATTTTTTCACACTTCTACATGCAGCTAGTGTTGTAGGGCCAAAGTTTCATTTTCCTTGGGTTAAAATTGCTTAGAGGTGAGAAAAACTTCCATCCCTCCAAAACTCTATTCACCATTAGACCTCCACCTCCCTTACAGTGCTCTGTGCAAGAAGGAATGTGGCTCTCAGTCTTGTTTCCAATCTATGTAAAATCTATTGCAACTGAGTCTCAGTGGGCCAGTTAAATAGCCAAAAAGTGAATTAGCATGGAGACAAAGGATGTCTCTGAACATGAATTTAGTAACAGATTTTTTTCAGAATAAATAAGCATATGGTAGATCAGAATAACAGAGGCTTCAGTGTTGAATCACAGCAGACACGTGCAACTCAAGGAGATTCCTAACAGACTTAGCAATGAATGAAGACTTATCCTCAGAGAGAATAATATAGTCAGGATCTCAGTGTTCTTTCACAAAGAAATCATTTATGCCAATTATAAACATGAATCGGAAGATACATGTCTTTGTTCTATCAAAACTAAACATCAAAACATTTCATCTGAGAATGATGAAACAAAATGCTCCAATTCCTAAAAAAACAA